>JAMRYI010000378.1:0-156213 GCA_029231635.1 Ditylenchus weischeri | reverse complement strand
CTTCGTATAAAAATGGAGGCAGAATCTTTTTGAACTTAATTTAAATTTCAAACTCCCGCCATATGATAACTCGTGAATTTGAAGACATAATATGATTTCTTTCATGAAAATGCTAAAATATTCCACAAAAAATTATTTATGCTACGAAAAACGGGTTATCATGAAAAGGCTAAAATGTGTCACAAAAAGGACTTTTTGTATGGAACAATTTTTGCGGCATGTTTAAGCATTTTCCTGTCATATTTAGCATTTTCAGAGTTTTTTGTGGCACATAGCCCGTTACGCTTTTTCGTAGCAGAAATAAGGTTTTGATAGCATATTTCAGCTTTTCGCTGTTTTCATTGACTATTATCAATGATGAAGAAAAACCAGAAAAGGCACAAAAATCAGAAAAAAACGAGAATATTCTCGAGAATAAACCACCAAAAAAATCCAATCTGGCTTTTTCACATCTCTAGTTGATAGCTTTCATCAACATTATCCCTCTCCCTTCAAAGGCCAAAAAAATTCCTTTTTATATTTACTTACATAACTTCAAAGACGATTTTTTCTTTGTCCGTCCCGGTGGGTTGTGTATCTACGTGAAAATCTAGATGGTTGCAGGCCAAACCACAGAGAGAAGAAAAATCCAGTTTTGACATTATACACCAAATAAATTTGGATGTCTATAAACATTATATTGGCCCATGTGCCCAAGATTTGGCGCTTGTTGGGTTGGGGCCCAACCCTAAATTTCTCGTTCCCCGTCTGTCTGGTTCACGAAAGTATCAACATCTGACAGTCAATCATTCAAGAGAATTTCGTCGATCCGGTAACAGGTGCTCATACACAAGCAATTGAGTCAGTCTGGCAGAAATATAGGGTACGACATAAGAATGAATTCGGAACAGCCAGAACTAGCTGATAGAACTTGTCCGACATATTGTTGTCATATCGTGTCTGCATTTTGTGTGGATAACATGATTAAATGTGTCCAGAATATTTTTATTCACTTGTGGTGTCAAATATCAGAGAATACGTATGAGTATGTGAATGAAAAATAAATAAAATTTGTGTTTCGAGAAGGTTGGAAAAAATTTAGGTGGGGGCCCCAACCCAACAAGTGCCTTATTGTTTATTACCCTGTAATGCGTCCGATTTGGTAGCTGGGTAGATATAGCACTGGTGACAAATTTTTGTCGGAAGCATCTTTCACGTTAGCCAAAATATTTGGTATGTGGTCGAATGGCAGATCCTCTTCAATGTAACTATTGTCCTCAAAATCTCTCACTAGATTGCGGTAAGCGGTCAGTGAGTTTTGCTAAATATTGGAAATTAATAAGTTATTTTTAATACAAATTTAAATGTCCTTATCCTCAAATGGCTACCGATTTTCAGCATTACCTTTCTGATGTTTTTGGCTTAGGCGCAGAGTAGGCCTAGATTAGGATAAACTTAAAAACCATGGTTTTTGCGCAGCGGCATGTGATTCTTTATATATATTTTCTCGTGGAAAAAAATAAACAGCTGAGACAGCGCATGTATCTTTATTTTTATTGGTTAAATTTCCTTGATATATTTCTTGATATATAAAGGGTCAGCCTTGCCCGGACCATGTACCCCACAGGGGCTCCTGCTGAAGTAGGTTGCCTGCCGAAGGCGAGCAGGTAAAAAATCTAAAAAGTCAAAATTTTGATGGAAAGTGGTCGGAAACAACGTCCTTATCGGTCTTAGCGTGTAAGAATTGCTTAGAAATGGTTAAAAACTGTTTTGAAAAAATTCCGATATGGGGGGAGGGAACCGTATAAGTACCGTTCTTTTTCGTCCGGAACTGTACTCTTTTGAGTTATTTCGAACGACTGAAAAGAGTAGAGTGCGAGATGATAGCAAACTGTCCACCGCCAATTTTAATTTTGCACATGCCGCTGCGCGCTAAAAACATGGTCCTTTAAGCACGCTTTTTAAATTTTTTTAGTTCGAGGAATATGCTTGGGTCTACTTTACCATACAGTCAACCCTCGGTTTAACGTCACCCCCAGGGACCGGTCCTAAAGTGACGTTAAATCGAGGGTTGACTTTAGACCTAAACCTAAGCTTTAGATTGAAAAAAGAACAGGTGGCCAAGCTGGAAAATCGGTACCCTTAACAGCAATATGGCTATTTCAATTTGCACCTTACTTCTTTTTCCGACAGAAAAAAGTGAGGAGAATCCAGATTTTCATCAATTGTGTTATTCTTGTATCTCTCAGAAAACCCTCTTGAGCGAGTTCTAAGAGCATTGATAGAAGACAATAAGCTATTATTCCTTGATTTTTTGCCATCTTCAGCGTTTGTTTGAAAAGCTGGCTGCAGCTCATCGTATATAGCTTTAGAGCTTTGTTGTTTAGCATCTGCATAGGAATTTGGTATCAGCTGAGTGTCTGCAATAAAGAAGCAATATTATAACAATATTAAGCTAAAAGTTTCTGTAAAGAGGCAACCGTTCGAACTGTCCCCTGCAAACCTCACATATTTTTAGTTTCTCTTAACATTTTTTCATGTTTTTCGATGCGCTGAAGATGAAAAACAGGCGTATAGCCATGCCGAAATCCTACTTCCTACAAACATGTTATTTTCTGGATACCTTGGTCCCCCAAGCTGATTTTTATAAGATTCCAAATTGTAAAAAAATGAGCTTGGGGCCAAGTCACCCAAAAAATTAATTTTTGCGGTTAAACCCAGGGCGGTTCCACGACTGTTTTTAGTCTTCAGCAAATTGAAAAACATGAAATAACGTTAATAGCAACTTAGAAAATAGAGAATTTCCAAGGGCAGTTTGAACGGTTTCCTTGTAAGTCGAACCTGGATCGCTTTGCTGTTTACTCCAGCCAATCTGGGAACTGGCTCTACTCCGCCGCTGTGAGTATCTTGGAACATTAATTGGGGGATTCTCTTTCTGAGAAGAGTCATCTGTTGTGGGGAGTTTGGTGATGTCCAGCAGGGATTCAGTGCGAACACAGGCATGTTTTTGCAAGCAGGACACATCCATCATACAAGGCATTGAATAGGCGCGATGTTTTAAAGCTGTGTGATTGCTTGGTTTGTGCTCGTATATTGGGGACATAGACACGCCCTGAATAAATGATTTCATTAATTAATGATTTGGTTAGTTAAAAAATGTGCAAATTTACTTCTTCCATGGTGGAAAGCCGAGAACGCAGATGCAGAACACTTCTATTCCTGCTTCGAATGCAATCTTGGGACGAGGAAGAGGTTTTCCTCTGAATCTCTTTGACTAAAGCACAATTTCTGGGTCCTTCCCAGCCTAGCTCTGCTAGTTTACAGCCTCCTACGTAAAATGTTTTATAAAATATTTTGCAAGGATTTATGAAACAATACCATAATGACTTTGTCCAGCAATGTTCAGAGCCCAAAAAGCTGTGCCTCTGACGGAAAGCCAAGTGCATTCTTCAGCAAATTGGCAGATTAGGGCAAGTGTTTGAGGAGGTAATTGAAGACGCGAAACAGAATCTAATTTGTAATAACTCACAAAGGATCCGATCAAAATGTTCGAATCGATTCGAAAATTCTGACAAGTTCATCTTGTAGAGCGTTGTGAATTGGGATTTCGACGAACATATATGTCGAAATAGGCCAAAATTACCTCGGTCCCCTGCGGATTTTGAAAACATATTTTCTAGAGTCAAGCCTCTGTGTGATGTCACCTCCAAATTCGATCCTTGGATAAGTGCGATGCTTTTTTCAACATATTGGTTAAAAAGTGTCGGAACTAGCTAGGATTGAACTTTTCGGAATGTCACTATGTCCAGGTTAGACTACAGGATGACACAAAATTACTGCACCATTTTGGAAAAAAAATTGCGTAGGTAGCTCCTTGCACCATCGATTTTCCCAGGAAAATCGATGACTGTCGTTAAGCTACCTGGGAGCTTTCTAGAAGAAAAACAGAAGATTCAATAAACAATGCAACCACTTTTCACTAAACAACGATAAAAATGAAATGCGACCACAAATTTTACTTAAATTAGAAATAAATTTTCGAAAAAATGGAAATAATTTTGTGTCACCTGTATAGACAAATATATTGCTGAAAATCCACAGGGAACAAGGCAGTTTTAGAGTTGATGTTTTTCGAGTCTCCAGCTTTCATTTTTTCTGTCTATTCTCAAAAAATACAGGGTGTGGCAACTATTTTACCCATATTTGTTGTGCATGTAACTTTTAAATTCGCGCACAAATTTCGCCGTTGGCCATACATTCAGCTCAGAGTCTGGGAATTGGGTCACATCTCGATTTTTAAAAAGTTATGGCTATTGTTCAATCTTATTTCTCATTGTTTTATCATTATCTTTAGTATGACATACTCGAATAAAAAAAGACATACTCGAATCTCTGCTCAACAATCATTTTCCGAATCGGTGGATTGGTCGGGATCCTGCACAATCAGATGGCCTGCTCGGTCTCCGGACTTAACCTGGATGGACTTTTTCTGTTGGGGTTATTTTAAGAGTAAGTTCTACACGGATCAACCTCAGGCTAATCTTAATGCTGCGTGAACGGATCGTCGAAGCAGCGTCTGCTGGAAATGATCGACAGAGCCAGAAGATTTCAGCCGCCGACTTCAGCTATGCATCGAAAGAAATGGAAGATTAAACGAGATAGACTGCCATCCTTGTTGATGTTACAAACATTTGTTGAATAAATTATTGAATTTTCTCTTCATTGTTAAAATAGCCATAACTTTGTGAAAAATAGAGGAAATGACCCGGTCTTTTTAAACAAAATCCCAGACTCTGAGCTTTCTGCATGGTCAAAAAATTGTGCACGAATTTAAAAAGTTATATGCAAAACAAATGTGGGTAAAATAGTTGCCGCACCCTGTATTTAAATTCCATTTAGTAAATCAAATTATGGAAGAAAATAGCACTGTCAAAAGTTTTTAATCGATTCGTACAGCTCGATCGGTTCCCAAAGATCCATAATATCGAATAGAGACCTATCAACCTAACACTCCCTTGTGAAAGTGACAAAATTTAGATATCCTTTACGCCTGGGTAGTTTCGATGGAGATGTCATACTATTGATGCATTTTGCTCTTCGAAGATCTATTGGTTTTTAACTTTGCTATCAGATACTGAGACTCAGAGACTGACACGACCTAAGACTTAAAAACTAGCACCCTCGAAGAAATGTACACCTAGGTGGAATCAGAACCGAGATTTTGTAGGTCCCTAAAACGTATTTTAGCTAACCTGCGTCAACATTGCTAATAACATGAGCCAGTGCAATCAAAGCTGCTTTCACTTTTGAGCAGGTCGCTTCAGTACATTCTATTGGTGAAGTTTGTTGTAGTGTAGATGCTATGAAATCGTTTAGGACAGCAAGTAGTTTGTGTACAACATTGTGTTTGATCAACATTTCTTGTCCAGTTTTATGCCTCACCAAGCAACCTAGCAAATGAATAGGTGGCACAAGAGTTTGCTTCGCATTTCTACAATTATTCTCAAAAGTAAAAAAAGTTGAAACCTTTGGTGCGAGGCTCTCGCAAATCTACCACTCATCGATCTTTTCACATTCATATTTATTAGACGCATCTCCTCCTCAATCAGAGCCACATACTTTTCGTTGAATTCCTGCAATGAACATTGATATTAATGAGCAAACTGTGTAAGTTTGTATGGTCGACATGAATGCCGACAGTTTAGCTATAGTACAGAGTTTCATTTTTGTCAGATGGTGGGGCTTCCAAAGTTTATTTGGTTCTCAAGCCTTATTTTCAATTCTAAGCCCTACTTTTTACATTAAAGGGAGATTCTTTTGTTGACCGAATATTTTGACTGTGGGGTTCAAATCCGCGCTCGAACAGACTTTTTTAAATTTATTTCCTACGAACTTTCAGCACTTCTAACCCTAATTTTTTACGAGGAACATGAAAATTCTATTATTTTTCTTGGATTCCTATCTAATTATTTTTTCGTTAATTTTTTGCATTTTAGCATAAGAATGGAAATCGATGATGAGCATAAATCCTAGCATGTGGCCTTTCAACCAGATGAGCAGGACGCTGAGGTGTTAGACGTTGGCACAGCTTGATGATGGAATTGAAGACTTGGTTATTGATGCACTTGAAAGGCTGCAAATATTTGATGATCCTGATGAGGAAGACCTTCCGGAAATGGAAGACGAAATTGTTGAAACTTTTGATGATGATATTGAATAAAATAAAGAATTCACTGTTCCATATTTTGCAAAAAAACATACCGTATTTTCTGTATTAGAAGCCCTGTGACGTTTATTTTTCAATCCCAAAAAAAATTCGGAAAAAATTTGGATCGAGTTTGAAATTTTCGGATACTCCACTGAAATCTGAAAAGTGGAATCAGGTAAACTCATGCTAACTAAGAAAACGCAAAAAACAGATTCGCAAAATTATTTTTTTGGGCTGAGATATAGGTCTTTGAGGGGATGGTTGGTGCGTTTATTAGAGAGGGGGCGTTTAATTCAGAAGATACGGTAACTTACAAAAAACATAACTTTGAGCAAACAATAGTAGCATTTTCATGTTCCTCGTAAAAAAATAGGGGGATCGTTCCCGAGGAGTACTGGACGTTTGACCGCCCACTAAATTGACCGCCAGCATATTAAGACCGATTTTTAGATATGATTTTTTTAGTTTTTTAAATTTTGGTACCGAATTGTAGCCCTGAATGTAAGCTACATTTTGTTACTAAAACTTCTAGAAAAACTAGAAAATTTTAGATCTAAACTTTAAAGGTAGGTGATTTCTGAAACGTTTTTATCGCCGACTGCGCTCCTTTTAAATTTTAGATCTAAAATTTGTTAGTTTTTCTAGAAGTTGTAGTACCAAAATGTAGCTGACATTCAGGGCTACAATTTAGTTCTAAAACTTTAAAAAATTAATAAAAATTAGATCTAAAAATCGGTCTTAATATGCTGGCGGTCAATTTACTGGGCGGTCAAACGTACAGTACCCTTCCCGAGGATGTAGCTTATAGAGAGGTTAACTGTATTTATATTTAAAAACATCAAAAATTTCAAAAAATTGTGCTTGACTTGCCAGTCCCTGAACAAATGTCAATTTTATGTCCTTGTCTATGTCATAAAGATCAAATATCATGCCTGCATCCAATATTCCAACACTGTGTTAGCTCTTTCAGCATTTTCCAGCACATTTTGTTCATTGGCGAAATAGAAGGCTTCCAAGAAGTGACCATAGTCTCCCAGCAAATCAAACTTGACTCTTTTTAGCAAAGCAAATGCTTGTGAGTATTGCTAAACATACTAATGCTCCATTGCCATACCTACTGAATTTGAAAAACCTCAATCCATGTAAGCAGCAAGCAAGCTGCTAATTTGACCACTTTAGGTGAAACATCTGCTAATTGTTTAATGGCTAGCCAAAAAGCTAGATCTCTGCACTCCTCGCCCACCAAACCACTGGCTAGTACATTAAGAAATTTGGTGCTCCACTTGCGAATTGCCTGAAAGGCTTTTGTTTTTGACAGTTTGCATGAATCAGGCTTGAAACAAAAAACCTCATCAGATGAGGAAAGTGCGGATTGAAAAATGCCTCTAGTTATTCCAGGAGTGCTGTAGTCCAAACAAGACACTATCAGCTTGACATATTCTATGGAGCTACAGTTGAGCACCATATCCAAGAACCTGTAATTTTTCTATTATTTGTAACTAAATCTTGTCAAGTTACTCATTTGTAGGCCTAAACTTTATCATCCATTTGAGAAAAGGCATTTCTACAGATTTTTGTGTAGCCATCAAATAAGAAATTGAACCAATTATAATCCAATTGTTTTGACCCATCAAATTTATTATTTACCCTGTCAGGTTGGAATCCTTTTGATTTCTCAACAATTTTCTAAATTTTTTAAATATTTTTTTTTATACCAGCGTGCAGCGCTGGATCTCAGCTTGTCGACCAGCTATATGAACTGGCCTAGTGAAATTTTAAAAATTGTAAAAAGTCTTTGTGTGCAGCAAACGTTTTAAAATATATCGGCTATCTAGCAAGCTATCAAACTCCGCTGAATGATTTGGGAAATTTAAAGATTTGGGGCTTTGAATGAAGTAACACAAACAAAAAAGTTACTTCATTCAAACCCCTAAATATCTGCATTTCTCAAATCATACAGTAATAAGAATAGGGTTGTCGACCGGTCGAAATTTTCGACTCGACAGGTCGAGTCGAGGTCGAGGGTCGAAAGTTTCGACCGGTCGGGTCGAGTCGAAGGTCGAAAGTCGAAGCTTTTGGCCGGTCGAGTCGAAACAGTAATAGTCAGAAATAATAGCCGAAAAAGATAATAGAAGTTGCTATAAGCGATTTATAAACATAACATTTGAATTCTACCTGTATTTAATAGCCAATATAACTCAGCTAAAACACTAAATGACTTTATTGAACATAAATCTACTTAACAATATTCAAACATTTGCCAACAAAAGATCAACTATTTCCACTGGTTCTTCTAAATTTTCTTTGCTGGCTCTATTCAAGATCGCATCTGCCAGATTAGCCTTGATGATAAGCAGATTAGCAGCAGTTTGTTTTGCCAAACGAGACCTTAGAGAATTTGCAAATAGAAGACTGGCCTTAGAAAGCACCTTTCGGATGCTACGCTTGAGAGAGAAATCGGCAGGTATTTGCGAGCTAGCACTGCCAAATTCGGATAACGTACACCATTCTTGTACAAAATTTTACAAAATATGAGTTCTCTTTGTACAATCAAGGCAAAAGTCGAAATTTTCGACCGGTCGAGTCGAGTCGAGGTCGAAAGTCGAAAAAAGTCGACCTTTCGACCTCAAAGGTCGAAATCGACCGGTCGGGTCGACAACCCTAAATAAGAAACAACATGTATTATATTAAATGAGCATGTTTGTGTCGCTTATCTTCTAAACTTTCTACCTATAGCGTACAAATCCGTAGTTCATTTTTTATTTGATACCATTACTTTTTTATTAATAGTGACCAAAAAGAGATGTACCGCCAGCTAGCCAGTGTGCTGATTATAGTGCATTTAATCGTGTCTCCAACTGATGCTCTTTTCACTCGTTTTTAAGCTGGATGAAATGCGCGCATTAAGTAGAAGTGTTTGGTAGATCCCTCTCAGCCTATTTTACTACTGCGGAAAAGTAAATGAGTTTCAGCGAAAGGGATAAATCGCCTTTTGTATGCATAATTCGACTGTCTTTACGTCATGTTTAGTCATCATCAACCAATTTTATGCATCCGCAAATTTTTCTATCACAAATTTTGCAACAATTTTACAGCGGTTTTGAGCTCAAAGTTTATTTAATAAAAAACCACTTTTCAAAACATTGCGTCTATTGCGCATTCTTAATTACCACCAGCTATGCCGATCTACCGAGTTTCACACCCGGAAATCTCATGATCAATGCCAAGTTTTTGCAATTTTAAGGGGCTAAAAATAAGGTACTTTTACCGGTTGTAGGTACTCTCTTAGCTGCTATTGAATCGCGACGCTTTTTTTTGCTAATTTTTCATGGGTTTTCACAGAGAACAACATTTTAGTTTTAGAAATGGATGTTTAGTGGAAAAGCTAGAGAAAAAATTTGGAGTTTATCTTCTTGGGTGTAGCCTACCGTATTATCTTTAATAAGCGCCCCCCCCCTCTACTTTGAGGGTCTGTATCTCAGGACAGAGCAAATATTTTGCGGAGCTGTTTTTTGCATTTCTTAACTCCCACGATATCTTCCGATCTACCGATTCTTGTTGTGCACCTAAAAATCTCGAGATCGACCCAAAAATTTTCGGATTTTCGGAGAGTTGAAAAATTAGCGCCTCGGGGCGTTCATTAGAGATAATACGGTACATTTTTCGTTAAAATTTTTGTTTTTAGTTTAGACTTGACTTGGGGAATTCTCATATAGCGAATTATTATAGGTTTTCGGTGAAGTCGCGCTCGTGCTGAAGCTGGATTCTGGCATGAAAGATGCTGGCATTAAGAACGATGGCTAAGCAGAAGATCTACGTGGAGCTTTCCTGTCCCGAGCTGAAAGCCGCTGCTGATCTGGAGTGTGTGCAAACCAAGTAGCGGAATAAGCTTTTAGAAAAAATAAGTAAGCTTTAAGATAGTTTGAGCGTACCTAGCTTTAGTGTAAGTGTATTATTAAGCAAAGGTTAGGTAGATCAGATGATGTCTGTGTGCAGAGTTGACTGAAGCGAAGGAGATGAGATGTGTACTGAACCATTGCTCTGATGCTCTGGCACCGGAAGTGGACTACTAAAATGCCTGCGTGCTGCTTTTGCTGAAGTCTTCTTCCTGGTCGTTCTGCTGCCGCTGGTGTTTATATCCCCACAACCCGTGAAAATGGCTATCCTAGAATACGTTTCTATTTTTAGCCTTGGCCCGCTCCTGCTGTTGTTTTTCAGTTTTGTCTTGGTTCCGCTGTTGTTTTTTGATTTTATCATGGTGGTTAAGGTGATGATCACACTAAAAAACAACCGGGGGACGAAGGTATTTTTAACAAAAAAAACAACAGGAGAACCAAAAAAAATGGAAACTTATTCTTGGATAGAGCCAACGATTCCCGCATCCAGTGAAAATCTCTCGACGTCTGAGTTGGGTGAATGCTGCATGTTTTGCTCTACCTCTGGATTTAAAGATGGTTCGTCTGTCGGAATTGTTGATGTGCCCTCGTCTCGATTGCTGTGGCCTCTGGTAAAACTAAAGCCTAAAAATGCTCAAGAAGCGCAAGTAAACTCATGTGTGGCTTAAAGTAATCATTGTGATCTATGTCTTTGTGTGTGTGTATGTGGCACGAGTGCTCTGAATAAATTGTGCGAGGATGTCTGTGTGGAAATGGTTGCTGGAAAGGGCGGTCAAACCTTTTTATTAAATTACTTTGGAATAATCGGCGGCGTTATATCTAGAGCGGTGGTTCTTACTGCAAAATTTTTCTTATTTGCACAAGGACTAATAAATTAAAACTTTTTTAAACTTTTCAGCTTAGAATGACGCATAAAGTTTAGCAAAAAACAGTAAAAAGTAACCTGCAAAAAAGTATACAACCCAGCTAGAGATCGAACTTGAAAAGCTGTTCTTTATCGCGAGACGACTGTATCTGTGCTTACATTATTTATGCCATTTTCGACCCTACCGGAGTATACCCCCAAATGAATTTTTTAAAGTGTTTCCAAACACCCTATATCAACCTGAAATCACCTCAGAAGTTCAAAAAGACATTATTTTTGTGTTCTGGTTAATAAAAAAATTGAGTTTTGGGCATTTTGAAATTTCGACCATTTGGCTGTTTTACCATGTTTTGGTCACTGGAGCTGGGCAAAAAGAGTCTCTAAATGCATTTTTGGCCACTTCGGGGGCGCAGGGGGCTTGGTTGCTTGGGGTTGAGATGCGCACACCAACATAGCTTAGATGCAAATCACTAAAGTGACTCTGGATGCACAAAAAATGTATGCATACCAGAGTTTCTTTATGCGGTAGGCCCCAGTCAACAAAACTATGTTCAAATTCCATCTTTTTGGGGTCAAGGTACCTTCAACATCTGATTTACTAAGTTATAATAAACAGGAATCAACTAAAAATACCAAAATTCAAGATTAAAAATCGACTTTTATTGAAAAAGTAGGTGAAAACACCCTTTTATCGTGTTCAACGTGTAGGAAATGCTTAAAAATGGTTAAAATGGGGTTTGAAAAGTTCAAAAAATTTCATTTGGGGGTATACTCGGTAGCGCCCCATTTTCTATTTTATTAAAAAAAAAATCAGCAAAAACTTTAAATTTGAAGTTTTTTCTTGAAAATTTTGAATTAATTATTGAAAAATGTGTCTACACTGTCTAGCAAACAATGCGCATCTGCCCAATTTCATTTAATCCTTACAAAGAGAACAAAAACCACGATTTATTCAGTTTTTTTTGCTCGCTCTTCAATTAATCGCCGCAACTAAATGAGCATACATTGACAACAATGGCTGGAGGGAAGCGCACAGATTTGTTCAGAAAGAAAACAAGAACAAACTATTTTTCTCTCCTTTTAATCATTATTATTATAAATAAATGTATGCAAGCACACAAGCTATAATCGAGAAGACCAAAAAAAGTTGAGATCATGAATGCGGCAGCGGCGACAAAAGCTTCTGGGCGTGCAACCAGTCATCAAATCAGAAGAACGTGAATGATTGACCTTATTCTTTCTTTGCTTCTTGACCAAAAAGAAGAACGGTGTGTGTCTTTTCTCTTCTCTGCCTTGCAGGGATAAACGGAGAAGCGATTTCAGGTACAGGGTGTGTCAACAAATTTGGATACTGCAAAGTCTCTCTGTAAACCGCTTTTTTGGCAAACCAGTTTTACTGGTCTATTTAGATGTTTTTAAGCAGGTTGGGTAAACATGCGAATAATGGGTACTAGTGGAGAATCTGTGTCCAAAATATGCCTTGGTCCCCCTGTTGTTTTTCTTATCAAAAAATATCGTTGTAGGACAAGTAAGTTCAAACAAATTTTTTAATTCAAAAACAACAGGGGGGACCAAGCTCTTTTTCATGAAAAAACAACAGGTGGGATCAAGGCATATTTTGGACACGGATTCTCCACTAGAGCCGAATAATGTCAAAACAACTTTAAAGTTGTTTTAAGCTAATTGAAATTGCTTAAAGTTTTGTTATAAATTCGAAAAAAGCTTGTCCGTCTGTGGTTTTTTGTACGTTTTGCAGAAGCGGTCGATGGTAAATTCGTGAATTTGACTGAGAAACAGGTTTTTCAAAATTTTAAAAAGCCTTTTTGCGGGAAATTTGAAAAAGCACAATTTTCGACCAGGAAAAAGAGCGGCCGGAGTACAGAATCCCCCTGGCCCAAAAACCGGTTTAAACATCTTTTTTGCGAGTTTTGACCACTTTTACATATAGAAAAGGTGAAAAAAGCAAAAAATTGACCAAAAATCGACTTTTTGCTTTTGTTCTAGTACCAGGGGGAACACGAAGATACGTTATTTGGCAGTTTTTGCTGCGTTTTACTCACTGGACAAGGCAAAAAGAGACCTTATATGCACTTTTCGGCCATTTTCGGACCTTGTGTGGGATTGTGTACTTTAGCCAAAAGAGCTCCAGACTTGAAATGGCTTCTAGTTTCTTTGCCTTGGTCCCCTCTGTTGTTTTTATATTGTGCTTTTTTAGGCTTAGGGTTGGCCAGCGTATCTTAGGATGGACTTAAAAATGAGTCTAGGATATGTTTGAGTCTATCCTACTTAGGATTTCTAAGCCTAACACATGCTGGTCAATCCTTACCTAAACCTCAAAAGTCCAAAAAACAACAGGGCAGACTATGGCAAAACACACTCCCCCCTTATTGTGGATCTTTTTGTATTTGACGTCAAGTGTGGATAGCATTGATTATTGGCAATTATTCAACCATAAAAAACCGTTTTCTGAAAAAAATCCTACATGAAAAGCCCTTTCAAAATGTCACAGTTTTCAGACACACCCTGTAGCAACATGTCTTTAGGATGGCTAATAATCAATTAGGGAAGGCTGTCTTGCAGCTCAACCGCTGCTTCCCAACCAGTTAATTTCGCTTTCATATCCAGCCTACTACCAAAACAGGAGAATTAATCCAGTAGTCTCTACACACAGATTGTCTGTCAGACATTCTCTCTCCTTTATTTGCTGGAAAGGCTTGATTGAGTGGTGTGCTCTTGGATCTCTTCTTTCAAACTTCTCGACGGACTTTCCCTTTCGATTGCCGGTTTCCCACTTTTTTCAATGAGTTGAAGTGACCTTTCGCCTGGAGATATCACTTTCAGTGATATATCATTTTATTGCTGGTGCGCTAGCAGTAGATTTGATTAAGCCTGCCACTTCCGTGAACTTCTGCATCAGAGGTACACAAAGGTACCTTTTTTCAAGGTTACTCTTTTGACTGCTTTGGTATTTGAGACTTCCAGGCAGTATGTGGCTAGCAAATGCTGTAACATTGGCAATTTTGTCCCTAGTTTGTTTGGTGCAAGTGGGCGCAGATCTGCCTAGCTGCTATAGAGCGAGGTGTAGCCATTGCAGTGTGGTATTTATTGCTCAAATGTGTCCTAATACTTGTGCTAGCTGCTATGGAACAGATCCACAGAGGATTCCAACGGTGGGTTATTGATTGATAATTACCGTATATCCTCTAATAAACGCCCCCTGGCATTTGAAATCGTTTTGTTCGCGTTGTGTTTTTGATCCATTTTTGGAGACTTCTCTTGGGCAAGTTACCACTATTTACCACTTTTCTGTAGCCAGTAAGATGTACTACAAGATGAGTAGTAACTTGCCCAATAGAAATCTCCGAAAAATGGGTGAAAAAACACAGTCAACTAAGACTCTCCAAATGTAGCCCTAGAATACCGTATTCCCTCTAATTATCTTCAAATTCAAAATAATGTTTGTGAATTGTATCTTTGACCCATTTTTTGAAGACTGCTGGGTTCTTTTCGGTTATCGGGAGTACCAAGATTTTTCATATTTGCAACATGATTTGAGCATATTAATATCTTTATTTACGCCAATACGACACTTTGCATGATAATTAACGAGCTATACGAGAAGGAATATTTGGTGGGTATAGTCTAGCAATATCTTGAAGCAGTTCTTGAAAGGCATCGTTGTTCTTAATGTGATTTCTCCACCAAAATTTTTCCAGATAGGCCACAAGATGATGACGAGACGTTCCACTTTGCATCTTCTTCCGCTTTTTCGATGACCGACACATTCTTTTGACGGTATTGGTATGCGCTCCAGTTACTGGGTCGACGAAGTTCTTCTTGTGATTCACTGTAAGGTGCGAGAGTGTGAGATCATTGCGTTCCAGGCCATTGTAGCCATTCCACATATCGGAGATAATGATTGAATCAGGATGGATTCTGCGGCTGATTACTTCTTCTAGTGTTGCAGCATCTCTGAAGCAAAGTAAGTATCGATTATTTGTGAAAGATTATCCATCACTACCTTTTATTAATGATTTCGACAAAAACATCCCTTGTTTCTCGGCAAATTCCTCCAAAAACCCACGTTGTTGGAAACAGGCGACCTTTGTGACATTTCCGATGCGTGTAGGCAGTTTCATCAATTTCTACGATCAAACCAGGACCACCTGCATAGAAATCGAAATTGGACAAATATTAAAACGGTATTGTACAAACCAATAATTCCTGTTATCCTCCACAAGACCTCGTGGCAAATTTGACGCATAAAAGAATTGTAGTCCACTGCAGCATCAGGTTCCATCTTTAGCTCTCTTTCGCGCCATTTGATTGAAGTCAACTCATAAGACCAACTAAAATAAGAATATATCGACCAGATCGGTATAATGAGAAAACATAAACAAGCCTGTAAAGAAAGCAGATTATGGTTTCAAACGACAGACGAGTATCTTGAAACCAATTATCTACGCGCATGCTTATTTTCTGCCAGCATATCTTAACAGTACATCCCCAAAAGACCCTTGTTCCGAAATAAAGCTTCATCCCATGACCATTCTTACATTCTCTGTTTTTTTTTGTTTTTTTTTCATTTTTCGGAGGAATGCGACGGCTGCTTTTTTTCCTCTAGATCTCGAAAACTGATATGAAATACACGTAAAAAGGTGCACATATATTAAATAATAAGAAAGTCACAAACTTTAGTATTTACTTCCGAACGAGAATTCTGCAACCACGATTCAAGAGTCGCATGCTTCATAACACGCTTTGAGGCAACACAAAAATATATAGCGGATCTGTAACAACACTTACAATAACAGGACAGGACTTGGGTTACGCGAAAATCATGGTACTCCCGATAACCGAAAAGAACCGACTGCTCTTAGGTTAGTTACCTCTAAATTCGTAGCTCATCTCACTGGCTGTAATTTGAGTGGGAACTTTCCTAGGAGCAGTATTTAAAAGAAGGTCTAAGACACAATGCGAAGAGAACAATTTTGAATGAGGGGGTGCCGCATAATTGGAGGATTTTAATTTTAAAATGTTTAATTTCGATTGTTTCAGGGTCCAAGGATACGAGCTGGAAGTGCTAGCTACCGACCCATCCATCTAGCCACTGGTTCCACCTTGCTGCCCAGCCAGCCCAGAATCCATGGACAGCCTACCTCTAACACCGGTCCTAACCATCCCTCTCTATCTTCTCAGACTTCTCCCCGACATGGTGTGTTCTCTTCCTCGAACACTAACCAGGATCAAGACAATCATCCTGCTTCCTCTCCAGCCAAAGCTCCTTTAGCTCAAAGCTTGCCAGCCGCAGAAAGCCCACAACAACCTCAACCAATAGTGCAGCCTCAGCCCCAGTACCAGCACCAATTCAATGGGCCTGTTCAGCAGATCAGCTCTAACACTGGCCCACAGCCTCTGCACACTGGTAGTCCTCAAACTCCCAAGTTGCCTCATTATCCAGCTGCTGGATCTCACCCCCAGGTCCCTGCTCATCCAGACCAACACGCATCTCTTGGGCCTCAGACCCAAAATTCAGCAAATGTAGCTCAACCAGCCGCTTTCGGAACCCAGACCCAAGTCTCATCAAATCTCGGTCAGCCCACAGCCTATGGATCTTCCTATGCTCCAGCTGCTGCAGTTCCACCCAATCAATTTTCAGGAAACGCTCAGCCAAATGGTCAAACTAGCCTGAATCTGGGTCAGCCTCAAGCCTTTGGCCAGAATTCTCAGTATTACGGTCAGCAACCTCAAGCCCAACAGTCCATCACATTCTTTGGGCAGAACCAAGCCCAGACTCAGGCACTACCTCAACAGCAGGGCGCATCTCAATTTGGTCAAGGAGGTCAGGCCCAGCCATTTGGTCAACAGCAACAAGGTGTAGCGGGTCAGCAGCCAGGCAACACACCTTTCGCCAACCCATTCCAACCCTTCCTTCAACAGTCTTATGTGGTCAGCTATAAGGAATTTTTTAAAATTTTCTCACAAGGGGACATATCGAGCTGCTCGATTCGATTTAAAATTTCTGATACTGTAGAGCATAGTCGACTTACTGTATGAAATTTCAATATTTTTTGGCGAACAGATAGAAAAAAATGCAATCTGGAGATCAGTTTTTTTATCAATTTTCTCGTCCTCGTACTTCGTACCAAAAATTTTCAAGACTCGTACTTCGTCATCGTCCTCGTACCTCATTTTGGAGCTGCTCGTACTTCGTCTTCGTAGTACGAGGACAAGCTCCCTGCACTGCTGGAGACTCGAGAAACATGTCAAAATAGGCCAAAATTGCCTTGGTCCTCCTTGTGAATTTTTTTTACAGTCCTACCTCGACACTCGTAAAAGCTCGATCCTACCTGGGTCCAATATTTTTTTTGAACAAATGGGTTAAAACCCAGCTGGGGATCGAACTTTGAAAAATGTCCCTACACCTTTTCGAAAATCAACAAGGGGACCAAGGCAGTTTTAGGCTTGATGTCCAGATTAGATTTTTTCTGTCCGTTTGCCAAAAATATTGAAATTATATGCAGTTAATCGACTATGCTCTGCAAGATGGCGTTGTCAGAATTTTTTAATCGAATCGTACAATTCGTAATGTTCCCTTGTCAAAACCCTAATTTTTCAGGCCCAACAAGCACAGCCTCAACAACAGTCTATGTTCCAGCCTTTTACCGTAGCCACTCCAGCTCCATTTATCAATACTCCAGCCACTGTGCCTCAAACATTCCAGAGGTTACCTCAAGCGCAGCAACTACTGCCCCAAACTCAACCAGGGTATGCCCAGCAGTCCCAAGGAAACTTTAGAGCTCAACCTGCAGTCAACTCACCAGACCAACAAGCGCTAGCCAACTCTCAATATACCTATGGACCAGTGACAGATTCCCAAAGACCGAGACAGATCTACAACAACGGGCCTGCTAGTAACTTGCCAGCTCCTCAGGAACCTTTATTAGCCACATTGCCACCCAGCCAACCTGTTGCCCCTGCCTTGCCAGCTAAACAACCCAACAGATTTGCAGCTGTGCCAACCGCAGTGGTCACCGCTTCTAATAGCATAGATCCAACAGCTGTTTATGTGAATAAAAATGGATATGCTGAAAAGAGTGGAGCAATTGCAGGAGGAGCCTTCCCTCAACCCTCAACGGTAGGTATTTTATCTATAAGAAAAAAAGTTTTGATAACCTTTTTGTCAAACCCAGGGTTTTTTGTCCGGACAGAAAAAATTCAGAAAATTAGCCGGAAACTCTTCTGGAAAATTCCGGAAAGAGTATAGAAATTACAAAAGACCACACATACTATATTCGATAACTGTAGATTTCTTTGCATATTATATGAGTAATTCTACAGTTACCAACGTACATTTTTTGATTATATTCTTAATTATTCGAGAAATTCTACAGCTATCTATAACCGTAAAATTTAGAATATGATCGATAACTGTACGTTGGCAACTGTAGAACTTGTAGTATATATTACAATAAATTCTAAAGTTAATTAATTTTAATTGGATCAAATTGAATTCTTGCCCCTTTTTTGATTTTTTCTTGCCCCTTTTTCAAATTTCAAATGAAATGACTGAAATCTTGCCCCTTTTTAATCAAAATCGGGTGAATTGCGCCGATTGAGGTCTTTCGATTAAAAATCGGAGCAATTAGCTCGATTTTGATTAAAAAGGACAAAATTTCAGTCATTTAATTTAAAAATTGAAAAAGGGGCAAGAATTCAGACTTTAGGGGCAACAATTCAGTTGGGACACGGAAGTTTCCAGCCCGGGACGTTTCCTGCACTGAGTATAAATTTTGAATCGGTTCAAGACAAAATAGTTTTTGCGATGCAATCTATTGTGATGTGCTAGAATAATAATTATAATACGTAATTATAGATTACTTTACTGTACTTTGCTAGAGTTTTCAACTGGATTGGTTTTATGTTGTCTGTCGTTTTTGTATTTGTACTGTTCGCGTAATGAATCTTTGACTGTCTGACTTGTGGAAACTTGTGGAATGTCTACGAGAGGACTGTCGCTAAGCAGCACCGCACGAACAACTACGCCGAGGCAGCAAATCGGAGGATCCAGGGAGAACTTGCCGTCACTCATCCAACGTTGTGGCATTTCATCGACTGCTTGAGAACCGTGCAGACTGCAAGGGATCAGGCGTACGAAAAGTGGCTGGCTGGGGCTCTTCCGAAGAATAAGCGTACCAAGTACCGCCTGATGAGAGGATCCTGCGAGTGGTGGAGGAGTACCTAATAAGAACAAAGCTGGAGTACTTGAGAGGAATCGCGAGAAATTTCGAAATGGATGATTAATTATTCTCGATGTTGTTACACGTTATTGTTTCCCGCTGTTGTTGTTTGTCGTTGGTGAAGAGAAAAAGTTACTTGTTGGATTGTGGTTGTGTGCTGTAAGAAAGCAGTGCGAAAAAATACATGACAAATTGTTTAAGGAAACATCCCTGAGGACGAAAAGTTGTGTAGCATTAATGTTTTTCGGGAATAAACGCTCATTGAGGTTGGAAATGATCTAGGGTGGGAAACGTCCCAGGCCGGGAAACGTCCCAGGCCGGGAAACGGCCCATGGCGGGAAGTGGCCCAGGCGGGAAACGTCACGTACCCATTCAGTTACATCCATTTTAATTTCTTTCCATTTTTTTGGAAAACTTTCCGCATTTTTTCTGTCCGGAAAACTTCCCATCCAGCAAACCTGGTCAAAAACAAAAACATTCTTTTCAGTGTTCTAAACATCCCAACTGGGAGCCTTGCATCACCAAAGAAATAGCCAACCAGCGCTTCAGCAACTGCTGCCAAAGGTTAGGAGATGGTTGCTCCCAGCTCTGCAGTTACGACCAAACACTCACTGTGGTAAGAAATTCTCAAAAAATATATCAGCAAAAAAACCACACAAATAATAATTTAGCTGCAACTCGCGGTGCTAACAGGTCGATGCCCAATCGGCAAAGTGGCTGACATGATGATTTGCGCGAGTGGCTATGAAGATGCTACCTCGTGTTGCCAAGCTCATAATGTCTTTGAAATGGGCTATGAACACTGCAGACCCTACTGCAACCCTGCTGCTGGTCTGCCCAACGATGGAATGTTGGCGGAAAAATACCGATGCTTGGGCAAACTCTCTCAGATTCAGCGGTGTTTCTATGTTTTACAAAAACCATAGAGGCAAAGTTAAGGCTTACTCATGGCTAATACCTTTCTTAAACGCTAGCCAAACACTCGGCTTAGGTATAAATATTTATTTTTTGGAAAGAGACATTTCATCAAATTTTTCCATATTCCGCCAATTCAAAAATTAGCACTGACAAGGGACCCGCGCGAACTGTCAACTCACTCACGGCATTTCTGAAAGTCTTATCGGGTAGCCCATAGTCGATTTACTTAGTGTAGCCGCGAGGGATTTTCCAATTTTGAGTACGAGACTAAAGAAATGTGTAAAAACGTGAAAATTTTGCCTTGGTCCCCCTATGGTTTTTTTTAATTTTTTAAAATTCGTTTGGTTTTCGAATAGGCTTATTTGAATAGGCTTAGGTTTTTTCTTGGATGTGCATTTCGCTTTCAGCACTTTATTTTTAGCAATATGGATGCAATGAAGCAAGAGATTATGGAGCAATTAGCGAACGGACTATCATCGGTGCGATGTGATCTAACTGTGGGTGATATGTTATGAATCCTCATCGTTCGACTGTGGGTGATGTGTTATAAAGTTATAATGTGTTATATAGTCTTTAGTCTCGTACTCAAAATTTTTCTTTCTGTCCGGAAAATCCCTCGCGGCTACACTAAGTAAATCGATTATGGGCTACACGATAAAACTTTCAGAAATGCCGTGAGTGAGTTGACAGTTCGCGCGGGTCCCTTGTCAGTTTGATTACTTTTGTTTTCTAGACTATTTTTGTTGATTCTGACGCGTTTTTTCGGATTTCCCGTCCAAGTTTGTTTTAATAAGCATTTATTGCAGCACTCAAGAATCTAATTGACGCCTTCGGATAGCGAAACTGACAAAAATCACTGTGAAATTTTGATTTGGCAAAAAATGCAAAACTGATGAAATGTTGACACATTTTTTGTATCATTCCTTCATAATTTTCATTTTATTTTAGCTTGGTGCCGAGTAGTAAAATTGTGCAATATTGTTTTTTTTCTTTTGCTTGGTCAATGAAAACTGTGATAAAATGTTAAAATAGTTTGATACTCACATTTGTAGTAGGGCAGTTTTTTCCAAGATTCGGTAGCCTGCATTTTCAGAACCGATAGCACGGATAAGTGAAAAGTAGTAGGCTGCTCCACTATTCAAGAGGTTTTTGGGCGCAAAGGTGCCGGAGTAGATGTTGGTCTAGAATTTTAAAATTTTTAGTAAAAATTTGAGACTGAGGTGGGGGTTGAGTTGCGAAATCGCTGCTCTGAGGAATCCGCTTTGGGGTCAGTCCAATAAAAGTAGGATTTTACTACTGTCAAACCTGGGTTATCCGACACCCCAGTTAACCGACACCCTCTTTTATCCGACACTATGAGCCCGATTTGGTTTTCCTGGTAAACCGATACCCCAGTCATCCGACACCTCGTTTAACCGACACCTCGTTTATCCGACACCATAAGGGCGGTCCCTTTGGGTGTCGGATAACCCAGGTTTGACTGTATTAAAAAAAATCAAATCAGAAGATCTGAGCTGAGAAGTGACTCTCAGTTTTTGCGATCGGCAATACTTTTTGCCTAAAAGACCCGCGGGCATTAATATAATGACACCATATTTTTTAAAAACGGTGTTATTATATCAATGCCTGCGGAAATGTAACTCTATAAATTTTTTTCTTTATTATTGATGCTGTTATCCTTGTACTTTGGCCTTAGGTATTTTCTCTCTTTTGTTCTTTTTCAGCCTTCAGTTTAAATTGGTCGAAAAACGACCAGTAAAATCGTAAACTTTCCGATTTTTCTGACCAGACCGACCAAAGACAACTAGCAAAAGATAAAAACAAAAATAAAAACAAATTAAGGTAAGAAAAGTGTCGGACCTCGGCTTGACTTGACATATGCAAATCACTGTACTCTCTCAAATAAGAAATGTTTCAGCAATCTGATAAAATCTATATAATCCAGGAATGAGATCTCAAAATTTTGAAAATATGAACATTTTGGGGTATTTTGGCGAAATATGCTATTTTATCCAGTGCTTATTGCCATTTTTGTGCCAAAAAATGAGATTTTGACGCAAAATCTTAGAAATAAATAAGATTTGGAGTCCCCAAAATAAGGACAAATCTTATTAATAAGGACAGATCACATCCCTCATCTAATCTTATCATCGAAAAATTCCAAATCAAAAAAATTTGCACAGTTGTTGTTTTAATTAAAAATACTCCAAAACCCTTGAGCTTAATATTAAGATGGACCAATCCGGAGATTTCTTCTCATCCACCCCCTATCTTCTAATCAGTCAAGTATGCTACGATGCCATCAACTGGAAAATGAAAATTGTGGTCGAAGAAGAAGAGGCCAAAGTAGGCAATTTGAAGCAACTCATCGCCCTACTCAAACCTAAAAACATGCGAGTCAGACTATTTTCCATATTTGTGCCTAGGGAGACCGACGCTGTGCTTCAACTGATCGAAAATCTACAGCCCATTAGACATGTTTGGCAGGACGAGAGCTTGAGAATTTTCTGGCCGATGCAGCCCAATTCGCTCAGTGAATTTTGTTTGAAAAAGTTCTTCAGCAACTTTGCAGGAGGATGTTCTCAGCTGATCTTGCACGGAGGCATCAATTCTTTCAGATATGTGGACATTTTTTACACTCCAGAAATTATTTTGTGCTCTTCGGCTTCGAAGTATATCCCGATGTCACATATTATTAGATACTTGCTGGATCGAGATGACAATTTGACGAGGAAAATTATGTATATCAAGTTTTACAAAATGAAACAAGAGACTTTGGACTTGTTTTTGAGAGCGCTTCTCTTGGTGAGCAATTTTTTTTAATGTTTTTGCAATTTGGATTACAGTAAATGTTCCAATAGAGCCCCACATTTTTCAGGCCTTCGAAAATCGGTGAAATTTTGAGGTTGATTTCGAGATTTTCGGGTGCTCATCCAAAATCTAAAAAGCGGAATCGGTAGAGCTCATGGGAGTTAAGAAAATGCAATAAACAGCTTTGTAAAATATTTACTTTGTCACGAGATACAGACCCTTGAAGTCGAAGGGGGGTGGACTCTATTCGAACAGTTATGATAACTGAAATCCAATGATTTTGTTATGAAAATCTCAATACCGTATTTTCTAATAAAGCCGCCTCTTGATTCTAAATCATGTTCTTGGCATTGTTTTTTGATCCACTATTGTGATTATTGCTCTTAAAAAAGTTATCAACCATTTTGTAGCCAATGAGATGAGCTACACATTTAGTGGTGACTTGCTTGAGAGCAATAGGTGCTACCGGAGAATCCGGTCCCATTTTTGCCTTGGTCCCCCTCTGTTGTTTTTTTTCTTTGGTCCCCCCTTTTCTTTTTGCCCTGCTTCCCTGTTATTGTTTTGGATTGTCTAAAACCTACCCTATCGCAAAAAAAAAACAACAGGGTGGACCAAGGCAAAAAGGGGGGACCAAGGAAAAAAAACAACAGGGGGGACCAAGGCAAAAATAGGACCGGATTCTCCGGTAGAACCGAGCAATCTTCAAAAAAGGGTCAAAACACAATGTAAATGACATGATTTTTCTAAAATAGTCATATTTATCGGTTTTCGAATTTTTTTGCTAAATCTCAACGGATTAGACTCAGCCAGGCATTTTGTGAATGACTATAAAAAATGACCGTCCCAAAAAATCTTATAAATTTGCCGACTTATAAAACTTGTTATTTGACTTGTTAAAAATTAAAAATCTTGCCAAATACCCGTCTCAAATCAGACTTGTTTCTAATCGTACTTATCCAAACTTCCTCAGCAGGTTCGAACGAACACCTTTTTATTAAACGAGACTTTTGTCCAACAAATTGCTCATATATGGCGTGATCCAAAAAATTTGAAAAAAATTTTGAGTTTTCGTAAAATTTTTGAGTCTTATTTTTTCCTTCGCTTTTAAATATCTTATTGGATCAAAATGAAAACTCCCGGCAAGTCCGTCAATTTTCTCAGCAAATGAATGAATTTTCTCGGCAAATTTGTAAAAGTTTTTATTCTTAGTCGCTTTCTTTTCAATTTCTAATTTTTTTGATTAGCGTGTAGGCCGGGACCTCAGCTTTCTTACAAGCTATCAACTGACTGAATCAGGTTTTTAATAGTTGGAGGAAAACGTTTTTATATGGACCAGATTTTTACACAAATTTGCTCTATTTAAAGACCTTTTCCTCCAAATTATTTAAAATCTGATTTGGTCAGTTGATAGCTTGTCAGAAAGCTGAGATCCTGGGCTACACGCTATTGAAAAATTTTTTTAAATTGAAAATAAAATGACCAAGAATAAAAGCTTTTACAAATTTGACGGGAAAATTCACGGATTTGCCGGGACACTTCACATATGCATACCGTAAATACTCTAATAAACGGGCCCCCTACAGTTTACCATTTTCAAATTTGTTTTGCTTTTTTAACCCTAACATTGTTTATTTTTTAAAATATACGACCACTCATTTTGTAGAGTTTGGAAAGATCTACAAAATGAGTTGTCGTAAATTTTAAAAAATCTTATATAGTATTTGGCATGTGTGGGTGGGTGGGTGTGTGGGTGGGTAACGCTTTTTCACTTCGAAGGCCAGAACAGGTCGTAGATAGCGAAATCACTTTTGTCGCTAATACCATCGTGTTCCCAAGAATGTCAGCTTTCGTTTTAAAAAAAGAACAGGCGAAAAAAATGAGTTCTAATAGGGGATATACCTATTTTTATGAATGAAGTCATAGCCCCTCATTGAAATTTCGAAAATACTATAGAGGCGCCGATAGGCGCCTGTGTTCCCTTGTAAACAATGTTAGGGTTAAAAAGCAAAACAAATCTGAAAATAGTTAACTGTAGGGGGCACGTTTATTAGAGTGTTTACGGTATCTTATTTTCTGCCACTCTTTTCGAGTTTTTTGTTCAAGAACACAGTAGAAATGTTTTCTGGAGAAAAAACGCAGAAAATAAGACCTCTGCATGGTCAAACTACAATGGCGCTAGTGAAGAATAGGGTTCCAAAAATCAGCTCGGTCCCCCCTGTTGTTTTATTTGTAAAAACAACAGGGGGATCGCTGTTTTATTAAATTTATAGGACCAAACTAGTTTCTACGAAAAACAAGAGGGGGACCAAGCTGTTTTTATTAAAATTTATAGGACCAAACTAGTTTCTACGAAAAACAAGGGGGACCGAGCTGTTTTTATTAAAATTTATAGGACCAAACTAGTTTCTACGAAAAACAAGAGGGGGACCAAGCTGTTTTTATTAAAATTTATAGGACCAAACTAGTTTCTACGAAAAACAAGGGGGGACCAAGCTGTTTTTATTAAAATTTATAGGACCAAACTAGTTTCTACGAAAACAAGAGGGGACCAAGCTGTTTTTATTAAAATTTATAGGACCAAACTAGTTTCTACGAAAAACAAGAGGGGACCAAGCTGTTTTTATTAAAATTTATAGGACCAAACTAGTTTCTACGAAAAACAAGAGGGGGACCAAGCTGTTTTTATTAAAATTTATAGGACCAAACTAGTTTCTACGAAAAACAAGAGGGGACCAAGCTGTTTTTATTAAAATTTATAGGACCAAACTAGTTTCTACGAAAAACAAGAGGGGGACCAAGCTGTTTTTATTAAAATTTATAGGACCAAACTAGTTTCTACGAAAAACAAGAGGACCAAGCTGTTTTTTATTAAAATTTATAGGACCAAACTAGTTTCTACGAAAAACAAGAGGGGGACCAAGCTGTTTTTATTAAAATTTATAGGACCAAACTAGTTTCTACGAAAAACAAGAGGGGACCAAGCTGTTTTTATTAAAATTTATAGGACCAAACTAGTTTCTACGAAAAACAAGAGGGGGACAAGCTGTTTTTATTAAAATTTATAGGACCAAACTAGTTTCTACGAAAAACAAGAGGGGAAACCAAGCTGTTTTTTATTAAAATTTATAGGACCAAACTAGTTTCTACGAAAAACAAGAGGGGGACCAAGCTGTTTTTTATTAAAATTTATAGGACCAAACTAGTTTCTACGAAAAACAAGAGGGGGACCAAGCTGTTTTTATTAAAATTTATAGGACCAAACTAGTTTCTACGAAAAACAAGAGGGGACCAAGCTGTTTTTATTAAAATTTATAGGACCAAACTAGTTTCTACGAAAAACAAGAGGGGACCAAGCTGTTTTTATTAAAATTTATAGGACCAAACTAGTTTCTACGAAAAACAAGAGAGGACCAAGCTGTTTTTATTAAAATTTATAGGACCAAACTAGTTTCTACGAAAAACAAGAGGGGGACCAAGCTGTTTTTATTAAAATTTATAGGACCAAACTAGTTTCTACGAAAAACAAGAGGGGGACCAAGCTGTTTTTATTAAAATTTATAGGACCAAACTAGTTTCTACGAAAAACAAGAGGGGGACCAAGCTGTTTTTATTAAAATTTATAGGACCAAACTAGTTTCTACGAAAAACAAGAGGGGGACCAAGCTGTTTTTTATTAAAATTTATAGGACCAAACTAGTTTCTACGAAAAAACAACAGGGGGGACCAAGCTGTTTTTTATTAAAATTTATAGGACCAAATTAGTTTCTACGAAAAACAAGAGGGGAAACCAAGCTGTTTTTTATTAAAATTTATAGGACCAAACTAGTTTCTACGAAAAACAAGAGGGGGACCAAGCTGTTTTTATTAAAATTTATAGGACCAAACTAGTTTCTACGAAAAACAAGAGGGGGACCAAGCTGTTTTTATTAAAATTTATAGGACCAAACTAGTTTCTACGAAAAACAAGAGGGGGACCAAGCTGTTTTTATTAAAATTTATAGGACCAAACTAGTTTCTACGAAAAACAAGAGGGGGACCAAGCTGTTTTTATTAAAATTTATAGGACCAAACTAGTTTCTACGAAAAACAACAGGGGGGACCAAGCTGATTTTTGGAACCCTATTCTTCACTATAGCCAACTACAATAATACTGAGTTCCAGAATAGTATGATAATTTATGTTTAGAAATTCCGTGAGTCAAAGAGACTTCTTTACTTTAGTCTAGCTATTGAGATGGATAAGAACCTAAAGTACTCGAGTCAGACCAGCATTTTACACTCCAGCATATTGATGAGTCTAGAGCAACGAGTAGATGAACAATATTTCAGAGTGTTTACTCATTAATGAATGAGATCAGGAAATAAATGTGTTTTTTGCGATTTTTATTTTGTAATTCGTTATTTGCAGACCTTGCTAAGCAGATGAAATTGTTTTTACCCACCGCATTCAACTGAACACAGCAGTCCTTAGCAAAAGTTTCGATAATCTCGGCATAAAAAGGGTCTCCATAATCAGCCACATGCTTAACCATCAGGCTGTAGGCACGACGACCACAGTTAACAGAAAAATAATCTGGAGTATCACAGGTGCCGGTTCGGATCAGATTTTGATTAGAGGGTAGGAAGTGGTTGCCTAACTGAAAATTTAAAAACTACAAAAATAATTCAAAAACACTTATTTACAAACCTGGGCAAAGAAATTATGGCACTTATCACTGTGTTTACTAGATTTTTGCATGACTGACGGGTTGACTTCAATTGCCTGCAATAGCTGATCCACAAACCTCCAGTTGAGGTACTGCACTAGATATCCGTTGCTGTCGGCGGAATTTATCAGAAGCTTGTTGGAAAGCTCTGATAACAAAGAATCTAGGGCTAAAACTGGGTAGTTTTGGTGTTTGGAATGGAGAAATATGCATAATTTTACTGACTCGATTCGCCTAAGCACGCGTTTTCAGGCAGTATTTTGTGGGGCAAAACGAACAAATTAAGGTTTTGCAACTGGTTTAATAAACTGTGTCTGTCATCATTGATTTGATTGAGCTGGTCAAGTCGGTCCAGAACCAGCAAAGCATCGCTGGAAAATATTATTTTTAAGGATTAATTCAAAAAATTTAAGTTTATTTGATGTACCGTATTCTTTCTAATAGAACGCCATGGTGTTCTATTTTTCAACCCCCTTTGGCGGGTGGTGTTTTAATAGAGAGTGGCGTTATATTTTTTGACCTATTGGATTCGACCCATCCACGCTCCCCAGAAAATATTCAAGCAACATTTTCATCATTATAACACTACGTGTCCAATGACGCGGAAAAGTGTCACTGTGACTGCGACTGACTGACGCTTCAAATCGATTTGAATTTACGTCGCAGTCACAGTCGCAGTCGCGTCATTGGACACACACTGTGACTGTGACTGCGACTGTGACTGCGACTTTTGCCGCGTCATTGGACACGTAGTGTAACTTTTTACACCAATACCAGAAAAATTTCTTAATTATGACCATTTACTATTTTGAAGAATCTAACATTTCCAAGAAACGTACCGTAAAACCTTTATTAATAGACCCCCCCCAATAATAAACCCCCCTCGACTTTGAGGGTCTGTATCTCGGAGGCAGAGTCAATATTTTGCAAAGCTTTTTATTGCGTTTTCTTAACTCCCTCGAGATTTACAGATTCCACTTTTTATATTTTTCATTTTCATCCAAAAATCTCGAGATCGACCTCAAAATTTCCCGATTTTCGAGGGGTTGAAAAATACTAGACCCGGATCTATTAATAGAGGTTATACGGTGGGCAGGTGTTGGGCACTACTCAACAAACAATTTAACACTCTAGAGATTCTTATAACATCACTATGATTTTCAACATCCTCCCATTTCTTCTAAGATTTCGGCCCTTTTTTCCTCAATTTTTGCTCGACCACTTGAACTTGGCCCTTCTTCTTGAAGCAGTGAATGATATCAGCCTTGCTTTCTCCCAGACAATTTACCACCCATTTTGTAGCTCATCACTAGTAAAAATTTTTTTTAAGTTGCCTTCAAAAATGGGTTAAAAAGCACTGCCAAGAACACGATTTAAAAAAGAGTTAGGTCTGTTCATCAGAATAAAGATGATACAGTCAGCCCCAAAAGTTCGAGTCCGATCACTTTTTACTTCAATTTTTGGAGTTTTCCCCCATTTATCGATCCGTTAATTTAGTCCAGATTTAACCAATCGTTTCTGAAAATGACAATATTTTTGCTGATAAACCCCGCTATAGCTCTACCCCATTTTAAAATATTTCTAAAATAATGTGGGAATACAAGCGGGAACTGTGGGTCGTATTATAAAAAAATGTGTTCATTTCCAGAAACGATTGGTAAAATTAGAATCCTTACGATATTTGGCCCTAAACTGACAGATCGAATTAGCAAAAGAAACTAAAAATTGAAAAAAAAATTTTTTTTTATGTTCATTTTGTTCATTTTCATCACCCGATATTTTGGCCTAAATGACAGATCAATTAGAAAACTAAAGTTGAAAAAAATTTTAACTGGCTGGTGTCGAGAGGGACTCTACTGTATCTGAAATCTTTCTACGATTTTCGGGTTTTTTCTTTAAGCAAAAACCATTTAAAAAAGTACTCGTTTCTGTTCTTTGAAAAGTCTTTAGGCTCTTCAAAAGCTACAAAAGGTAGTGATGAATTGTAAGTAGCATTTTCTTCGGAAGCTGTTCTACTTCTGCTAGCAGTTGCGCTCTGTAAAAATTTTTCTGTGGCTGATTCTATCAGACTTGGCAGGGATAGCATTCTCAAGCGCCATTCTCTGGGCATCAGTGCAGAACTCTGAAAAAATCATTTTTTAATATTTTTGCTCAAAATATAGCCTAAAAATTAACTATTCGATGAAAATCGGACAGCAAGACAGTAGCCTTAAGTGCTAATGGTTGATCTGGGTTGGTTAGAATTAGGCGACAAAGCGCTTCTGGAAGTCCAGCAGTAAGGAAGGCATAGCAAGCCACGGAACGAAAGCCTAGTAACAGATCTGTGTACTCTTTTAGAAGTATCTGTAATTTTTACTAATGCTTTTATTAGTAAATGGTATTGTTTGGTTGTTACATGTCCATCATCGATTAGTGCAGACATCTCAGCCACTACAAAATCGTCTCGCAGAGAGCATTTGTAAGAGTCTGGTCTTTGCATTTTAGCTAAAGATAGGTATTTGTGAAAACCTCTGTCCAACAAATGTACAAAGGAAGAGTCGGAATTTATTCAACCACCGTGTACATACTGTTACTCCGACTTCGTTAAAATAGGAGCTTACGAGAGTCGGAGTATAGGGCTTTAGAAAAAACTACACTTTTGAAGTTAACGTTCCTAGTGAAATTTTAGAGCAAAAACTTTCTTTGCTTACATGCCCAATTCTATTATGGCGCCGTGCTGCAGTGGTACATATTTCAGGTCAGTGCCTACTGAGGTCAGTGCTTCACATTTTACAGTCGAATCTCCCAATAACGAACGCTCAAAGGACCTGTCTTAGCCTTTTGTTAATGGGAGAGCGACGTTCCAAATATAGGAGACAGGCCAGTTCGATATGAGGCCAATTCAATATGGCAAGTTCGATATGGTTTTATAAGTTGTTGCCTTGCAACGTTGGCCAAAGACCCAACTTGCTCCTCATTGCAAGGGAAGGGGAAGGTTGTATACATCTTTATGGATGTATACGCCCCCTTCCTCGCAATGAGCAATGATCTTTAACCAACATTACAAGCAACAACTATAATCATATCATGTACTGAAGATGGCCTCATATCAACAACCAGCCTAAATATACTCTCAGCGTGCGTTATTCAGAGAGTTGACTGTATTAAGGGGGCCTTTTTCGAATTTTGACTCGCTGGTATGCCCCTTTAAAGAGTTAACAAAAGACAAAGTTTAATTTGAACAAGTGAAAACAACCGAAATTCAGTAATCAAGCACAACTTTTTAAGGCATTTATTAAAAATGTAATCGTCTACGACGTACTATGTACTACGACCCCCGAAAATCTGAAAATTTTTGTGGTCGATCTCGAAAATTCTGGGTGCTCAACCAAAAACTAAAAAGTGGAATTGGTAGAGCTCGTGGGAGTTAAAAAAATGCAATAAACAGCTTTGTTAAAAAAATTCTCTGAGCTGAGATATAGGTCCTCAAAGTTGGTGGTGGGCGCTTATTAGAGGTAATACGGTATTCCCTACCAGTCAATTGACCGAAGAGTTCCATTGACTGGCGTGGTTGGGGTTCAATTGACTGGTGGGGGAGTAGTTCAACTGCTTCTTCTTTATAAGTAACGGGTGACAAATAAGTTCCCGGCGGATTTTTAAACCCTTATATTTTATCAATTTTGGATCATATCTCTTATCTTTTGATACCATTCTGTAGCCCTAAATCTCCTCTTTGATTTGGTATATCATTTGCCCAAAAAAAGTTATCCAAAATGGCTGATCTCCGTGCCGGAATTGTCCCCGACTTCATCAAGGTTGATTCCCATTGGGGTGACAATGCAGCCATCAAAGGTGACTGGGCGCCCAATTCTCCAGACTTAAACGCGATGGACTACTTCGGATGGCCATATCTGCAGTCGAAAGCCTGCTCTAAGCCTCACAAGACAATCGCTGCCCTGAAGGCTTCGCTGGTAAAAGAATGGGACGCCATTCTACAAGAAATGATTCAGAAGGCAATTAATGATTCCCCAAAAAGATTGAAAAAATGTATTGATGTCAATGGTGGTCATTTTGTTGAGTGAAATAGTGAAGTAGAGTGATATGTCATTCGAAAGAGCAGTTTTAGGGCTTTAAAATGGTAATAAGCTTTTAAGGATATGATCCCAAAATTGATAAAATATAAGGGTTTAAAAATCCGCCGGGAACTTATTTGTCACCCGTTAATGCAAGTATCCGCTCAACTTCTTTTTGACTTTTAATAACAGCGCTACATCCATGTAAATATACTTACAATAAAACAGCACAGTCTCTTCCCAATTAGAAAACTTTTTGTTAGCATAGACTGTGCCCATAAATTCACAGCACAGTTCAATGATAATGTCTTGCAGTTTGACCAGGTTGCTACTACTCACTGTTTCGATCCCTAAGTACTGGATAATTCTAAAGACAAAAATGGTTCATCATTTTTAAAAGTAATAAATCTGCCTCAGTGGTGACGAAGAATGCACGTTGCCATCTTTATCTACAGCTAAGCAAGAAAGTAGGCCTGGCCAGGAGCGCATTATATTGAGCATGGCTTGAGAGCATGATTCCATGCTTTCAGCCATTTTTACCGAATACATGCTATTTCTACTGCAATTTCTCAAACAGATTTGTTAAAGCCCATTTGAAAAAATCTACATTTCTTTTATGGGGTGTTGGAAGAAGCCCAGATCGATCAGAGGAGCAAACACTTGCTAAATTTCAATTATAGTTTTTTTTAATTGTTAGAAGTGATACCTGAAGCACCAGATGAAGTTCAGCTCTTTGCCGAACTTCAGGCGAATCAAGCCATTTAGCCAGTAAACGGTGTATAAGGCTCGAAATACGCGAATTTCCTAAGCCATTTAAGGACTGGATGAGCCAGTTAGTGCCAATAATATCTACTACTAGGACAGGTTCATGAACGCTAAGTTGCAATAGGATGGCCAAAGCAGCTAAGTTTAACCTATAACTTGATTTTTTTATAATAAAACAAAAAAAATCGAAAAATATAAGAATTACTTACGTTATTGATTACTAATTTGATATTTGATTTTAAGCAATTTTAACTAGAGGTGATGACGGGACGGGACAATTCCGTCCCGTCCCGTCCCGTTAATTTTAGAGAATCGTCCCGTCCCGGAATCCCGCCCGGAAATTTTTGGCACCTGTCCCCCGGTGTCCGTCGAAAAAATTTATTTAAATTCCGTCTCGTCCCGTCCCGATTCAATTTTTCAATAACTACCTTCACGCGGAGATTATCGCCTACATGAAATTGAATAGGCTCTCGCCGGATTTGGATCCGTTGGAGTACTGGAAGGTTAATACTGATCGAATTATATTTAGTTATTCACTTCTCTCTTTGGTACTTTAGGACAACCACAAGGCTTTCCCATAAAGCATATAAGATTGAAATTCCCGATCGGAAATTTGGCCCTAGTGACGACTACCACACCCATCAATTTTCAAAATATTTAACTTTTTTTAGTTTTTAATATTTTTTTTACATTTTTTCCAGCGAAGACGATCAAAAAAAAAAAAATTGATGGGTGTAAAATTGATGGGTGTGGTAGTCGTCACTAGCGTCGGAAATTTTTATGACCGTCCCTGAAAATCTTCCCTGTCCCTTGCATCCTCGATATAACTTTGACCTGTCCGTCCCGTCCGTCCCAGTTTTAAATTTGAAATCTGACCCGTCCCGAAAAGGTCAAGCCATCATCTCTAATTTTAACCCTCCTTTGCCAGGGTCTCAGAAATTTTTTTGCGTAGAAAAGATTCTCGCTTTTTTGCAATGAACAAACTCGGCAAACTTCAAAAATTTCAGTTTCATGATAAGTCAAACCTCGAGTCAAACCCAACCAAAATGAGCCCAAGGAGGGAGCCGTTAAAGCGGGGGTGAGGGAGCAGCAAGCTAAAGCAAGGTTCAATTGTATCCTCACCAATCACTTTTCCAAAATTTCCTTTTTGCACCATTATACGTAAAATTTTTTTCTATATTTACCTATCTGGCTGCCTCTTGGCTACTCCTGTATCAGACTTTTCAGTGGGTGGCATGGCCTTAGAAAATCGGCTTGAAGCAATAGTTACCAGTGATTTTAGGCAACACCTCATAAACAGCATAAACCTTTGATCACCTGATAATATTGCCTTAAGGCAAGTTGATTTTTGATACAGGTTGAAAATTTGGCACACTAGTTTTAAGCTTTCTACTCTTCTGCTTCCGGTAAATCGAACAATTCTAGTGTTCTAAAAAGTTCTTGAAGACTCATAATTAGAATAAAATATTTCAAAAAGACTGAAACCTGATTAGCAGAATGTCAAGATTATGTTTGAGCAAAGTGTTGAGCCGTCTATCCGATGTTGTCAGCATTCTAATAATTCTGGTCACTAAGGTTCTGACTCGATGATCATCATTTGTTGAACACAACATTATTCTTCAAATTTTTGAAAAGATAAAATTTTGTTTTCTTAGGTTGAACACTAAATTTTGAACCCCCTGTCTAAAATTTTGTCCTAGATTCAAATTTTTGATACAGTAATGTTCTTTAGTATCTTAGCTAACTTTTTTATGTGAACTTTTATTCTAACTCAACATTATGGAAAAAAAACAAGGCATTATTCGCGATCTACTGAAATATGTGTATGAGTTGGGCAACAATGCAAAACAGGCCATAAACAACATCAACCAAGCTAAAGAAAAGGGAATAGGTGCTCATGCTACAGCTAAGAGGTGGTTCTCTAACCTTTAATGCGGAAATTTGGCAACTGAAGACAATTCGAGATCTGGGCGCCCTCAAGAAGTGGATCGAGAGGCTGTAGTCAACACCGTAGAAGAGCATGCATCAATGACTATGCGGATGTTGGCCGACGATTTAGACTGCATTCAAATAGAAATTAAACAATCGCAGAAAACGGAGAATACTTTGATTACCGTATTTCTTCTAATAAGCGGGCAGTCTCCAATAGTCGGGCAGTCTCTAATAAACGGGCACACTAGAAGGTGATTGGAAAATAAACGGGCAGTCTCCAATAAACGGGCACCCTAAAAGACGATTTTACCTACAACTTAACTGTTTAAGCTAAAATTTTTGGAAAAATACTAATGTTTTGCTGTTTGATGCTGATCAAGACGAAGAAAATGGCTACCGATGACAGTCTTCATTTTGAATTTGATGGTTAGAATTCGCATGTTTGTATTATTGAATGTTTACCTCTTTTTGTTGTCTGTCTTCGAATAAATTTTGATCAAAAAAATAAACGGGCAGTCTCTAATAGTCGGGCAGTCTCTAATAGTCGAAAAGTCTCTAATAAACGGGCACCCTCAGAGGTGATTGGAAAATAAACGAGCAGTCTCAATAAACGGGCAGTCTCAATAAACGGGCAGTCTCAATAAACAGGCAGTCTCAATAAACAGGCACCCTCAGAGGTGATTGGAAAATAAACAGGCAGTCTCTAATAGTCAGGCAGTCTCTAATAAACGGGCACCTCAGAGGTGATTGGAAAATAAACAGGCAGTCTCAATAAACGGGCACCCTCAGAGGTGATTGGAAAATAAACAGGCAGTCTCTAATAGTCGGGCAGTCTCTAATAAACGGGCACCCTCAGAGGTGATTGGAAAATAAACGGGCAGTCTCTAATAGTCAGGCAGTCTCTAATAAACAGGCACCCTCAGAGGTGATTGGAAAATAAACGGGCAGCTCCAATAAACAGGCACCCTCAGGTGTGAAAATAAACGGGCAGTCTCAATAAACGGGCACCCTCAGGGTGATTGGAAAATAAACGGGCAGTCTCCAATAAACAGGCACCCTCAGAGGTGATTGGAAAATAAACGGGCAGTCTCTAATAGTCGGGCAGTCTCTAATAAACGGGCACCCTCAGAGGTGATTGGAAAATAAACAGGCAGTCTCCAATAAACGGCACCCTCAGAGTGATTGGAAAATAAACAGGCAGTCTCTAATAGTCGGGCAGTCTCTAATAAACAGGCACCCTCAGAGGTGATTGGAAAATAAACGGGCAGTCTCAATAAACGGGCACCCTCAGAGGTGATTGGAAAATAAACAGGCAGTCTCTAATAGTCAGGCAGTCTCCAATAACGGGCACCCTCAGAGTGATTGGAAAATAAACGGGCAGTCTCTAATAAACGGGCACCCTCAGAGGTGATTGAAAATAAACGGGCAGTCTCAATAAACGGGCACCCTCAGAGGTGATTGGAAAATAAACGGGCAGTCTCCAATAAACGGGCAGTCTCTAATAAAGGGGCACCCTCAGAGGTGATTGGAAAATAAACGGGCATGCTCGCTTATTAGAAGAAATACGGTATTAATTTTGTTATATTTGTTTCAAAATTTACAAAATAAAATATGCATTTTAGACAGGGGGCTCAAGACTCAGTGTTCAACCTAATAATATACTGCATATTATTTAAAAAAAATCACTTTCATAAAATTGACAAAATGTACTTATTTGAGGATGCCTTGAAAGCTTAAAGAAAAGTGACAAGTCAAATACAAAGAAGTAAAACGGCAGCAAAATTGAGGAAGCCAGGAATCTTGCGAAAAGCATAATACAATCAATGGTCGAAGGTCTCTGTCAGACGGCTAGGACGCCAAGAAGATCTCTGAAGAAGGTGGAATTCCTATGAAGATTGTTTATGAACTTTGAAACTTGAAGAATGAGGAATGAACAGTCTGGCAAGTCACAGAATATCAGTGGAAAAAAATTAAATTAGTTGTTGGATGAAAGAAATTGGGCTCTATATGTGTTGAAATAGCCTCCGATAAAAACAGGCCTTGGTCTTCCTGTTTTTTTTTCCTTTTAAAGTCTCAAAAAGTATTAATTCACACTTTTCATTATTTTTTTGAAATCAAAATGTTAAAAAAATTCGCTTGGTATCCCAAACTGATTTTTTTGGAATTCTTTTGTCTAAAAGCACCAAGGACATCTTTTTTAACATTTAATATTTATTAAAATATTTAATTTAAATTAATTTAGATTTAATTTAATTTATATTTAATTTAATTTAACTTAACTTATATTTAATTTAGAAAATATTTTTTTTTCAAATTTACAAATACCGGTTTTCGTTATTTTTTCAAATACCGAAAACTTTTCGCGTAAAAATGATGAAAAGTATAAGCGAATACTTCTTGAGACCTTCAAACGAGAATTCGGCTCTATATGTGTTCATGCCGACGACGGAAAAAATATGCCTTGGTCCCCCAAGCTGATTTTTCTCAAAAAATTTTTTTCAATTTTTGATTAAAAATAATAAAAATGCACTTTGCGTGTTAGAAATATAAATTTACGAGGCTACTCCTAGAGTAAATCGATTGCTATGTAGGCCTGTATTGGCAGGAGCACGACCAAAAACAGCACATTTTCCATTGAAAAGGAACAGTATACTTATAAGTTAATAGAAAAAACTATTTAATTCAAACACAAGAACTAAAATGCCTGCAATTAAATGGTTCACGGACAATTAGATGAGCAAAAATTTGCAAAAAAATTAACAGGGGGGACCAAGGCATATTTTTTCCGGCGTCGGCATGAACACATATAGAGCCGAGAATTCTATACGAGCAAATATTAACAGGGGTGACCAATGTATATTTTTTTGCAGGTGCCACACCAACACATATAGAGCCTGAAATTGTAAAAAAGTTTTTCAGGTAGATTTTGTCACTTTTAAGGAAGGAATTTATAAAAAAAATATTCAGTAAGTTGCAATTTACCGCTGAAAAATTTGACTGAAACTGCTTTCTGAGTTCAGCACAGATGGTTCCAATCCTCTAAGAATTTGATTTAGATCAACTAGGATTTGAAGAAGTGACGAAGGTGGTGATTGCGAGTCATTTTCTGCTGTTGAATTTTGTTGCTGAAATGCTTCCACAAGGTGTGTCTCCAGAAAATGCAGAAGATCAGCTTCTGTATAGCTTTTTTTGACGACGGCATTTTTGACGATTTTGGAACCGACTAAAGACGTATTTGTTACTATTCAAAAGCTTCTGATCTTCTAAAAAACTTACATCGAGCATTTCTCGTTTTCAAGCGCACCTTCGAGTCAGCCTGACCTACATGCAACCTCACGGGTCTCGAAATGCCGTAGAGTGACATTGGTTTGGTTGGAAAAGAATAATTTAGCAAAATACGTATTTGGCGTGCTCAAATATTTTGGTTTGAATTTTCGGTAAGAGTTTTTGAACAAATACATTATTTGAATATTAATTTTCTGGACGACTAATTTTTTAACAGTACAGAAAACTTAGAGCTTATAAAATTAGACAGAAAATTTTGCTCTGTATCAAAATATGTAAGATAGGAAAGGGTGGTTTAGACAAAACCAAACCTGGAACCAAAAGTAACATAATACTTTACCAGTCTCGTTCATTTGATCCACCGCTTGCGACCAAAAAACACGACCAAAAAAAGCAGCGGTGCGGCTGGCGGCCGAAAAAATGGCAGTGGCGGTAGCGGGTGGTCGAAAAATTGCGGCAAGCGGCGGCTTAAAAAAACAAAGGAAGCCCTTCGGGGGCGCAGGGGGCTTGCGGGCTTGGGGGCTTGGAGTCGAGATGCGCCACACACACACCTTAGACACAAATCACTCGAAAGTGACTCTGGATGCATAAAAAGAGTTTCTTTATGCGGTAGTCCCCAATTAACAAAACTATGTTCAAATTCCATCTTTTTAAGTTCAACAGAGGTGCCCAACTCAAAAAATGACCAGAAACCATTGCAAGGCAAACATGACCAAAAGCCACACGGGGACCAAGGCAAACCTAAATTTTTGAGAAATGTCTTTCCTACACCCAAAAACACGTTCTGCCTGTTTCACGGCATAAAAGTGCTTCGGAGCGCTTTAAACTACGTTTTCGGATTTCCGATAAAGTGTACTTTAGCCAAAACTCCTGAAATTTGACGAGAAAAATGAGTTCCTGACTCGAAATACCTTCTAATCTCCATAGATGCTCGATTTTGTGAAAATTTGTTCCAACTTTTCAGGGCAGACTCAAAGCTACATTTTGGTATATGAATTGTCACTGAGGATGCAAATTTTGTAATTTTCGATGCAGAAGAAGTTTTATGTAACTTTTTACATTATATTTGACGTAAAGTCTAGACTTTAGTCTTACCTGTAATCAGATATCTGAAGGAAAAGTTGAAAATCTGATATCTATGACCTGTGTCTACTTTTCGATTTTACGTTTAAGGAAATAATAATAAAAAAATTTTGAAAAATTTAAAATGGTTGTATCCAGGACTCGTGACTTCAAGGAAAATAGCCTTTCTCATGTAAAATTTTGAGATAAAAAACTTTACCACAGCGCAATTCAAACAAGTTGCAAAAGGCAAAGTAAACCTTTTTCACGTTTTGAAAAGCCGTGTAGTCTAGGTGTTAATATTTTTCCTATACAAGTCCACTCTCGATATAGTGACCCCCATGGGGACCAAACTTAGCAGGTCACTATATCGAGGGGGTCACTATATCAAGACTATGTGACGCGACTAGCAAAATTCAACAACAACACTAATGGAATTTTTTTTATAGCAGCACAGTATGAAGCAACAAGTATTATATCAGGATGTGGCAACAAAAAATACTAGACCAGGATGTAGGAACAACAAATGATAACACATAAATTAAACAATATTGAAGAACTCTGTTAGTTTTTTCTGCCTTTCCTTTTTTTTGCTCTTTTCATCTAGTGCATCGGTGTGCTTGAAAATGGCGGGATCGTCGTAGTTCTGCTCTACGCATCGTCGAACGAGATTCACGGCGGAATGTGCTTCCTGTCGAGTGATGAACGGCTCTTCCTCTTCTACTTGCATCTGCTCACTATAGCCGGCATATTCCTCCATATCTCAGACTTCCGCCACAATCTCCTCTGTAGAAAGAGTGTCATCTGCAATATATAGCATGAAACCATAATGAAGAAACAAAACTACACTATCGCAACCTGTGATTAGCTCCGAGTCCACCTCCATGAAGTCCATCATTGCTGCATCTTTGTTAATTCCACCTCGAATCTGCAGTTCTGCCAAAGCATCCAGAAGCTCGACGATTCCATCATCCGGCCTTTCCGCTTCTTATGCCGCGACTTCTTCCACCTAAAAACTTGAAGTTTACAATTAAATTTACAGTTCAACTTCACAATCCAATTCATTCCAAATCTTAACTCCGGACTTACCACAAACTTGGCATTTCGGAAGCAGTTGGCGATGGTCTCCGTCTTCACTTCAGCCCAAGCCCGTCGAAGATTGCGCAGCGCTCCTAAGAGCCGTAAATATTAGAGAAAAGGAGAAAGAGCAAAGCAAAATGCATGAAGAAAGTGCAAAAAGTAAGCAAGCTCAAAATTAATTTTTGAAAATTTTCTAGCAATTTTTAAAAATTTGTTTGTTTAAATTCGCTCTAAACTATCAGGGGTCACTATATCGGAGGTATTTTAATAAGGCGGACGTGGCTTGGGGTCACTATATCGAAGAGGGTCACTATATCAGGGGTCATTATATCGAGAGTATGATTTGCCTTATTTCTTTGCTGGCCAACCAAATCGTGCTAAAAGGGTCACTATGTCGAGAGGGATCACTTTATCGGGGGGTCACTATATCAAGAGGAAACTGTAAGACATTTTGAAAGACGAATTGTCTTGTACTGACGAAAACCGACCAATTGACTTGCAAATCATTTTAGCTTTGTTCTCTAAGAATCCAATGAAGAATTTAGCTCGCATAAAGAATTCTTTGCGCTATTTTGGAAATCAAGCCGGGTGGTCTCTCGCTTAGAATAAACCTGGAGCTGAATCAGCTGATCGACGCTGATGGCCGTGCCTTGGTAGCGCTGCAGCTCAAAGTGGAAAAGGGCGCGTATAAAGTGCTAGGAGGTAAGCACGCAAATCAGGTTAGTGAGCTTTTTGAGAGTTTGGGTGGGGAATTGGTATCGTTGGCAAAATAGAGTGTATATTGGTCTAGGACCCGTTAGTGGTCATGTGTTTTGACTAGATGATGGAATTTGAGATTGTTTTGGTGATGACCAAGAGGAAAGGACTTAATATTACACGAATCGCGTCAACCCAGGAAGACTTCTGTTGGATCCAAAGGAGATAGACTGTTCACGATGGCTGCTCTTAATGCCGAAGTCATGTTTGATAGTGGTCCTTAGCAGTGGTGTATAACGCTCCGGCTCTGCTTACGAGACAGAGCATGAACCAGATCGAAAAATTTTAAAACTCAAAGCCGGAGCCAAGAAAGAGAGATTAATGACCTGTTAACATACTGAGAGTTAGAGTGAGAGGGAAAGTAAGAGTGAGAGCAAGAGTGTGTTCACAGTGTCCATTACTCTAACTCTGACTGTTACTCTCATTTTTTTATTTCGCATAAAACTAATCAATAATTTTTTTTTTGATTTATATTATTAGACAACTATTGTGAAATGCAAACTACATTTAAATTTTAGTACGCGAAAACTGATGTGATTCAAGACATTAGTCGTCTCTTTCTCTGATTAATCAAATATTGTGCAGGAAGGTGGTGGTTCCAAATCAACTGTTTATTAGTCCAAATATTGTCCACAAATATAGGGTACAAAGGTACAATACATACACATCACAAATACACTGCCGGATCTAGAGAAGGAAAGGTGCGGCCCCTCTTGACGGTGCTCCTCCTAAGACTGACTAGCTGGACTGGTTGCCTCGATAGCCACTGGCTGGCGGTGGGCAGTTGTTGTTCGTGGTACCAAGGGATCCCATTGGCTCAGCAGATTGAATCGGTTGGTTAAGCATCCGGTTCAATGGATTTGAGAGGTGGGTGGATACCGGGTGGACCGGAGGGTAACGGACACATCATTCTCCTTTAAGCTACGTTGAAAACGAAGAGATAGACGATGGACGCCATGAAGATTCCTTGGAAATGGAAAGCTCACGCAACTCCTCGCAATCAGCTCTATCCAGCGCTCGGAATGAAACAGAGGAATTAATCGGAATTTATCAGCACTCGGAATTTAAAAAGCATTGTAAACACTTGAGAGTGATAGTCATTGGCTCATCGATTGAAAAAACGCAAAAATCGTAACCAACCGGTCAGAATTGCACGAGCGGCGGTCGCGTCGCTCGCCGCTGTAATTTTTATCCGCTGCTGCTGCTGCCGCTCATTGTTTAAACCCGCCGCTGAAAATTTTTTCTTCAAACCAGCACTTTAAACCATTTTTTTGCCAAAAACGTTTCTCATAGACGCCTAATTTCAATTTTGTCTATGGATCTATATGTAAATCCCAACTCTACAACTCTCTCTGTAGTAGCAAAGGGTTTCACGTAAAGGGTTCGACGTCAAACCTTTCAAAATAACTTCAAACCATGTCATATAAAATTCAGGTTGCCATCGTAGAGAAAGTTGTAGAGTGGAGTAGATTTACAAATAGATCCGGTGAGAAAATTAAAATTAGTCGTGAAGAAGATAAATTATAACAAGTGCCAATGCTTTAATTAATCGAGAACGATTACGGTATTATCTCTAATTAGCGCCCCGGGTTTGGTGTACGTCCGTCACACTCTTGAGTGGTCCCGTTGCACCAGTATAGATGAGCAGTGGGTGTTACAGAGACATAACGATTGTGATTCCATAGTATTTTGGATGCTACACTTGGTGAAATTGGCAGGCTTCTTGAACCACTTAGCTGACTGAGACGAGAGCGGACTGGACTTTCCAATTAGACCCTACACTTGACGTGGAGCGGACCCATCGGCTGATTGACTAGCTGAGGAAGCGACTGTTAGACCAAAAGCAGGCCCTTTTCACTAAGAGACGGCTGGACTGAAGACGATGACTGCTGATTCTTCTTGGCTTCTGGAGCATCCTAAACTACTTCACGTATTAGATTAGCTTGTTTTGAACCAAGAGGAATGTGAATCTCATGAGAGAAGATACGCTATCGATCTAAAAAAAATAGACTCTCTTCGGCGCAAATTTAAATGCGTTTTTTTGTTTGGGTTTGAAATCAGGTTCAGTCTTATTAATTTGATCAACCAGTTGATTAAGATTTTTGCGTTTTTCAAATCTTATATGTAAGTAGGGTTGTCGACGTGGAATTGCAATCAAAGGGGAAATAATTTCTGGCTGCCTGTCTCCATCATTTTTCTCGCTGTTCGCCGCCAATATTAAAATTTCACACACATAACCGTCACATAACCGTTTATATAGGTCTTGAAATCATGTCGAAAAGACAGCTGGGACGTGTCCCTTGTTAGATGCAATTTCTCTCTCTGATTTATTTTTATAGGAAAGTCAATAGTTTTGTTATCACAAAACTAGACATAACAAAATACATTCAAGTATGGCTATATCTTATTTGTTACGTTATTCAAACAAAAGAGAATGATCATTGAATGGAGCTACATAAGGACCACAACTACTGACTGGATTAGGACATCCTCCACAGCCCACGCTAGCCACTTTCAAATAATTTGAAGTAGGACTTAATAACTGAGACACGTTGTTGGCATTCAATTGGCTGGCGCAAGTCACATTTACTTGTCCATCATTATAGGTCAATCCATCTTGATCAAATGGATCTGCACATTGGAGCACAGCGTACATTGCACAGGTTTCTTAACGTAGACCTCCGTAAACATACTTTCACATTTGTATTAAAAATTCCAGCCTACCAATAGGATTATAGGTGTAAGTTGTGGTTTGTGTGTTGGTGATTGTAGTTATAACATCCGAGCAAGGACATGTGCAAGTAACTGCGGCTGTACAAGGAGGCCCAGGAGCACTAACCCATGGATCTGGAATGACTTGCTGAGTTTGACTACTGGTCTGCGTGGTGCCCACACTCTGGCTTATAGATGTGCTGCAGTAGGCGTGAAAGTCTATTGATAAGAGATTTTCGCCTAGTGCGGAAAAGCATCTTCCAGTAATGTCACACACACAAATATCTGATTGATTGGCACATTTGACACTGTATGAAGGTCCTGAATTTTGGCTTATGTTGTTGAAGAATTGGGAACCGAAGAACAAAGTGTTCTGCCATCCAGGAGGTTGCGAAGGGCAAACACAAGATCCTTAATAATTAAAAGTGCTTGAAAAATTATTAACACAACGAGTATCCATACTGGAGTGAAACATTTTCAATGAAAAAATATATAAAAATCAATAATTCAAAACATTCGAACCAAACGGTCACCCACTCAAGTTTGTTCCCGCCTAGGGACCAACACTTTTTAGCCCGATTTTCGAAGACTTTTGCCAAGCATGATTCGTCAGTCTGGTCACAGAAATCGCGAGGATTCTGATTTTGCCGGTCGTTTTTTCCAAGATACTTTAATTTTGTCATGAACGCCAGCAAAACTCGATTAAAGGACACCCTATTTTCAGAAACAGGTGTCCGTTTATCGAGGTCTGCAGGGCTTCATGACAAAATTAGAGAATTTTGGAAAAAATGACTGGCAAAATCAGAATCCTTGCGATTTTGGTGACCAAAGTAACGAATAAATTTAGCAAAAGTCTTAAACAATCGGGATAAAAAAAGTGTCGTACTCTAGGCAGGAACTAACTTGAGGGGTGTCTGTTTATCAAGGCTCGGCTGTACACAGATCATATACTCGTCGTATATGATGACAAATTACCGATAGGGCAAATAGCCTTGCTAGTTGTCAAACAGTCCTCTGGCAAGTAAGCATTGATTGATATACTATGTGCCGGAGCAGTGCATACTAAATTTTTCGTATTATGTAAAAAGTTTTAAGGATGGTCTAAAGATTTAAGAAATAGAAAAACGGGGTGTATTTGCAGTTGAACCTGACTATAGTGCGCACCCTAGGCACTGGCCCAAGTGCGCACTATAGTGAAGGGCGCACTATAGCAGTAGCATGTTCTATTCATAAATTTCGTCTAAAGTCGTCTCTAGATGCGCGCTATATTAGGGGCCACTATAGCCAGGTTTTTTAAATTAATTTAAATAAATTTAAGTTTTTATAGTACTCAATTTTTTCGTTAGTATTTTAAAAGCCTATTCTTTCTAACACAGTTCGTCTCTTCCATATAGCTCCCTCTTCAAAAGAGTCCTTTTTGTCACTAACATACTTTAAGGATAAAAAGCAGTTTTAGTAGATATTAATTAAAACTATGCCTTCAAATTTGTTTAGCAATATATTTCTTCAATCTTTCAGCCTTGAACTGAAAAACTAACAATATGATAATATAAAACAAAATACATTTTTAGGGTGAGTCGTAAAAAAATTGATTGAAACAACCGAAGAAAGGTAAAGAGGAGAGAATTCAGAAAATGTTTAAGTTTTTCAGACTCACCCTGTGTAGTTCTAGCAAAAAATGTTTGAACCTGGAGGTTGTGATGTGGTGCTTTGAAAATCAGTGCTTAGACTAGTAGCCAATGTACTACTCATCATCAAGCTCATAGCTGTGGTTTCATCAACTAACATAGTTGTTGGTGTCGTCCCATTTGTCGGAGGACATGTGCAAATGTAAGCCTGAGACTTTTCAGCCAAAATTTGGTCTGCATACAGCAGTATCATAACAAATTCACAACAAAAGTAAAAAAACATTGCTCTTAGCAAAGAGAATTTGATATAAGAGTTCAAAAATTTTCTTTTTATATGAATGCACTAAATGCAAACTAGATACTTTAGATGCCGCAAAACCGACTGATTGACTAAAACAAGTTATTTACATGTTTTTATGTCCTTTGCTTGCGTCAACCAGCTGTTTAACATATAAAGTCAACATTGACGGTTTGCATCAAAAAATAGATGATCAATAATGAAATTTTCTCGTGCCAGCGTGTGGTATTATCTTGACCTTGTGTCAAAGACTATTGTGGAAATGCATATTAAACGTAAATTAAAAAAAACAATTCATCGTTGACTTTCTTTGACCGGTCGATTTCTGAATGTAGGACGACTATACGCAGAAATCTCTAACTTGATTTGGTTTTACAGGTGCTCAAACATTATGGACTTCCACTGGTTTCATAACACTTGACTGCCGCTCTGACTGTTTTTCGATCGACCTTGAAAGGCTTAGGCTTAGGCTTCGATTTTTTTCCTTGCTGCCTGAAACTGGAGAAGGCTGATTGCAAATCAATTATAAATTAATTTTAAACAGCTTTGAAGTTTTTTTTTAAAATTGTAACATGGGGATTTCTCCAAAGAATTCTCGAAGAATTCTCCGGAATTCTCCAGCAATTGCTCCGCTTAAAAATCAAAGAATTATTATTTTCTGCAAATTTCTGAAAATTATTATTCGCCTCCTTACTGTCTTAACAGGCCATTGACAGGCGGGCAACCAACGATACAGATCATACTAGGGTCAAAAGCAGGGTGGTATACTCGATGATTACCTCAGCCATCAGCCTCAGCCTCAGCCGGCTGAGGTCTGAAAATTTTTCAGCCTCAGCCGTCAGCCGGGCCAAAATTTTACCTCAGCCATCAGCCTCAACCTCAGCCGGCTGAGGTCTCAAAATCCTCAGCCTCAGCCGTCAGCCAATTTCTACCTCAGCCATCAGCCTCAGCCTCAGCCGGCTGAGGTCTCAAAATCCTCAGGCCGTCAGCCGGGCCAAATTTTTACCTCAGCCATCAGCCTCAGCCTCAGCCGGCTGATGGCTGAGTTAATCTCAGCCGGCTGAGATCGAGCTCAGCCGGCTGTAATATAAAACTATTTAAATTAACAATTTTATTGGTTTGTGTATAAATAGCCATAAAATAGACAAAGCTGGTTTTGAGGAAAATGACTTATGTTGGTGAAAAAGTCTTTTGTGCGAATTTTAATTTTGTAAAATTAAATTTGTATTCTTCTAGTTTTCTTTCAAAATGATAACAGCATTAAGTAGCCGTGCAATTCTAGTCACTGATAAAGTATCGATTATTGCATAACGTCACGAAATGTAAAATAATATGTTAAAGTTATGAACTGAATTACTTTTCTGAGCCCCCCTTATGCTTTGGCCCTACTGTTTACAATTTTTTAAGATAAAGCAATAGATAATAGATCGGCTTGATAAGCTCTATATTAAAATTAAGTTTATTAAAAATCTCAATAATATAGAATTATTTATCACCTTTCACTTGATCTACCACCTCCTCAATTGCCACCCAGGCACCAGCCATCTTTACCGATTTCGGGATTTTAGGCATTTTTGGCATTCTAAAAATTTATTCAACTTTAAAAAAAAAAGCTAAAAAATCGTCTAACAAAAAATCTCCTATTCTTGCTAAAAATGACTTCTTGTGTATATGGTTTTCTTGCAATAAGCTTTTCTCTTGCTTGCCATTGCATTTTGCTGTAATATCTCTATCAAACAATTCTCGGTCTATCTTGCTAGTCTTTTAAAAGCTGTTAAAATGTGAAACATTAAAGATTGTGAGTATGTGCGTAAATAAATAAATAAATAAAATAAAATAACATTTTGTAAGAAACCAGAATTGCAGCGCTACTGAAAAGCTACTTGCCTCAGCCGTCTGCCAGGTCCGAAAAATTTCCTCAGCCGTCAGCCGGGTCATAAATTTTACCTCAGCCTCAGCCACATCCTCAGCCGGCTGAGGTCTGAAAATTTACCTCAGCCTCAGCCGTCAGCCGGGCCAAAATTTTTACCTCAGCCATCAGCCTCAGCCTCAGCCGGCTGAGGTCTCAAAAATTTTCCTCAGCCTCAGCCGTCAGCCGGGCCGAAATTTCTACCTCAGCCATCAGCCTCAGCCTCAGCCGGCTGATGGCTGAGTTCTTCAGCCGGCTGAGCCGGCTCCGGTCAAAAGGCGCCTGTCGGCGCCTTTTTCAATGTTTCACCTACTAACAGTAGTTGATTAATCACAAAATACATGTGAACCTGATTAATGCACAGTCTTAGCGGAGCACTATCTTGGAAATGATTTTTAATACAGTTAACATTCTGTGCTATCTGGATCTTTAACACGTAAGCTGCTGATTGTGATAAATGTTGATTCTAATGCAGTTTTTGAACTTAACACGTCTGTATATTCAGTTTTTTCAATGAACCACGAAAGTGTGGTTTTTCGAGATGCTCAAATTTTTGTAAAAACACTCTGTAAATATATTCACCAAATCAGTCAAAACTCTTGTTTTTTAAATGCAGAACAAAGTTTCGAATAACTCAAAATGTTGCTGATATTACGGGCTCTTTAATAGTATATACCACGCCAGATACACTAAACTAACCATCTAAAATTATAACTCGCTCTCAAATTTTAAATTCTGTTCGAGACAATAAATATTTAAATGGAATTTTTCGCATTTGTTCAAATATTTATTGTCTCGAACGGAATTTGAAATTTGACATTGAGTTATAAATTTAGATGTCAGTTTTGTGAGCAAATCGACTATTCTGAACACGATTCCGGTGTCAGAATTCAGGATTTGTCAGGCAGCGTGAAAGTTTTACGTTAAAATTTCTTTTTAGTTTTTCCAATTCCTAACATAAAACGGCTGTTTTGTCAGTTGTTTCCTACGCCATATTCTAAAACCGCTCGGTTTATCGTGTAAGGCAGATTATGAGGTTTCACATAGCATACAATAAAGCACGGTCAAGAAAAGTAAATTTTGACTAGAGGTGATGAAACCGGTTCGGGCGGGATTTCGGGACGGGATTTTTGGCCAAAAATATTTCGGGATCGGGATTTTGGAAGATAAAATTCGGGATCCCGCCGGGATCCCGAACAAATTTGGGGATTTGGCTAATATCAAATCTAAGTGGAAAGTTACCACTAGTCGCATCATTTCTGCACTCAATAGCCTTTAACAACCTTTCCTTTACCCCACGCACATACGCAGCCATTTAAAAAATCATTTATTCACGCTTTTTTACAACAATGAACATCATTTTATAAGCAAACATTCAATCGGGCGGTGCTACCGCCCGACATCTTGATGACATTGCCGCACACTCCACATTTTGCTTCAGTAGCCGACAGCTTTGCAAAAAGATCGATGCTCCAAATAACACTCATCTGAAAATGCGAGAAGATAAAGAGCGCATCAACGTACAAAAGCGGAAACAATGCAGCAGAATTCATCAAACAAATAATGAATAATTAATGAAAATGCTATACAAAATCGTGTCGGGATTTGACGATTTTCGGGATCGGGATTTCGGGACGGGATTTTGGACCAAAATCGGATCGGGCGGGATCGGGATCCCGACGGGATCCCGTCCCGTCATCACCTCTAATTTTGACAAGCTTTTTGTGAAAAAATTTGAATTCTGAAAAAATGACTGTTGACAAAAAAGTGGTCACCAAACCTTATTTTCACAATGTTTTAATACAAAACTTAACACTATTAGATAGCCTGCTCACGCACTTGCAACTTTTGTGAAATACTTGTGTGACTTTGTTAAAAAAATAAGTAATCTGCTCAAAAGTTTGTGGCAATTTCCCAAATTCGGACGTCTCGTCCCAAAACTCAAAACTCACTGTCAAACTTCGAATTCCTCTCAAGACAACAAACATTCAAATTTCAGAAAAATTTGAGAACATTTTGACATTTGAATGTTGTCTTGAAAGGAATTCGAAATTTGACAGTCAGTTTTAAATTTCTAAATCCACCATAGGGGTACCACCACCTGGGTATATATGATGTTTTATTAAAGTTCTCTCAATGTTTACTTTCACTAAAAAAGATGTTTTCTACCAGCAGGATTTGAACCTGTGACCCCCACAAACTTGCCACAACCTTTTTTACCCTCAAAAAGGTGCATTTTTCGCTTTTAGACGTGTTTAGGTGGCACATTGGGAAAGCTTTCTGTTAACACTATTTGACATAGCAAGTAAGGCCAGTTTTCCTCAAAGTCACAAGTTCAACCCCACCCATGGAAACCTTCAATTTTTCATTTTTTTGCACACTTTTTATTATCATCCCATTAGACGTAAAAATCGAAAAGTAAACTCATGTCATAAATATCAGATTTTCAACTTTTGCTATGAAATTTTGAGTACAGGTTAAAACGAAAGTGCAGATTTTACGTCAAATATAAGGCAAAAAGTTACATGAAACTTCAATCGTATCGAAAATAGCGCAAATCTTATTCTCAGGAACAAGTCATACACCAAAATGTAGCCCTGGATCTCCTCTAAAAAATGGAAGGAGATCTTTGCTGGATCGAGGAGGTGTGAAAACTAGAGACCATTTTTAGTTTGGAACTCATTTTTATAGTCTAATTAGACGAGTTTTTAAATTTCCCGCAAAAATTTGCTTTAAGCTCAAAATGCACCTTTTTGGGCGTTTTGAAAGGCCGTGCTTGCTTTTTGCAGTCTTGTTTTGCTTTATTGACCAACAATGCACTATGCGCAAAATCTGTGCGATGGCGCAAAAAGATGCGCCTTGAAATTCCCTACCTAACATATGCATAGGAATTGGAGAGCGTTGCAAAACGCGATCAAAACGCAAAAAAAGCGTCACAAACTCTACCTCCATGATACTATATTTCAACTTAGCAACTCAGATTTTAATTTTTTAGAATAGCATCTAGTTCTAGGTGATGACGGAATAGGCTGCATGGTTGCCGGGACAGGAGTTTTTGCTACGGACATGCTACAACCTGATGTTGTAATATGCGAATCTTTTCCAGAAAGCTCAAATGAATCAGTCAGTAAAAGAAGTGAATGAAGTAGAAATGTTATCTAGCTCCGTTAATAATGAATTTTATGTGCACATGGGTGATTTTGATGAATTGTTGAGAATACATCGAATAAATATGATCTTGAATCGAATTCGGAGAATTTTTGTATGTTTTAGTGTCAGAAACGTGTAGAAAAGGTAAAAAAAGCCGGGAAAGACGTTTTCCGCAAATTAAAAACATATTTTTTTGACCGAAAATTTGACTTTTTAGTTTGGCGGACCAAGGTAAATTGTTGGTTTGAAGATATTCTACCATGTTTTGGTTACTGAGACTTGGCAAAAAACGTCTCTAAACGCATTTTTGATCAAGTGTCTTGCTCGGAATTATGTCTGAGGTAAGTAAGTGCGCGCATCTCTAACCCATCAAGCCCCCTGCGCGACCTTCGGGGCACCGCAGGGGGCTTGGTGGTTTGGGGGTGAGATGCGCACACTCACATACCTTCATATGCACACTAGTTAACAAAACCATGTTCAAATTTCATCTTTTTATCCTTGTTTTGTTAGAAACCAAGTTGAAAAATCCGTATAGAAGTTCAATGATTAGCCCTGTTCACAACTTTAATTGCGGTTGTCAATCCTTTGACTACCATGTATTTTGTGAGAACTTATTGCCGAACTATTCAACGTTTCCTTAGACGCTTCTTGGGAACTGGCAACCGCGTATCCTTGACTAAGTTACCCACTGCTAGTGCAATTTCAAATGAAGTGTCGGGTGATTAAGCTTCACATCAACTATCTTACGCAGATGCTACCTATAGTAGAAGAAGACTACAGTCGACTCTTGATATAACGAACCCCCAAAAAGTTCGTTCCCGCCTAGGGTCTGACACTTATTTAGCTCGATTTTTGAAGTCTTTGGCCAGTTGCCTTTGGCTGGTCTAGTCCAAAACATCGCAAGGATTCCGATTTTACCAATCGATTCTGAAAATCGCAATAGTTTTGCCGAAAAGACCAGCGCCTCTCGATATAACGAACACCTTTTTTGAAAATAAGTGTTCATTGTATCGAGAGGCACCGGTCTTTCGGCAAAACTATTGCGATTTTCAAATCGATTAAATAAATCGGAATCCAGACCAACTAGAAGCCAAAGCAACTCAAAATTCAAATCCTAAAAGTGTCAGACCCTAGGCGGGAACGAACTTTTTGGGGGATCGTTATATCGAGAGTCGACTGTATAAGTTTTAAATAAACCTGGACTTTTGCCAATTAGTGATGCTAATTCTGTAGAGACCTGTTAAGCATGAGAACTAAACTTTTAGAAGCGAATTAAGAAATTGATGTGGTTTACGATTCGAATATTTTTCTGTATACATATATTTTGTATTTTGCTTGACACGAAATTAAGGAAAAAAAGTTATATTTAAAGTGATAAAGTTTGCAAATTTTTTCGTCCTTACTTTTTTATTCTTATGAAAGTACTAACAGTTCGAAGCTGAAAATATTCATATTTTTTTAACATCAGTAAAGATGGGTTTGTCCTTATAGGTCTTCGCCGTCAGTTTATTGTTACAGCACACATAATCACAACAAGGCACTCAACAATGATGGTTTTTTCTTCGTTTCCCTGCGGGGATGATCCAGTTGAGCCCCTAAAGGTCGCTTTGTTTAATTCATGAGCTGCCGGGATCTAGACACTGGAACTGAGAAGCGATTTGTAGAAACCACTACCAAGCAACCACCGACTTTGTAATAATCCTCTTTTTCGGCATCCAGTCCACAGCTGCAGTCTCAGTCACACTGCTTTCTTCTATTCTCACCATACACTAGCTTGACTCGGTTACAGTTCATCCCACCCCTCCGATCTTGGTCATCACCCTAACACGCTCACACTAGATGATCACCACCAGTTTATTTGTTTCGGTCAGGGGTCCCCAACCCAAGCTATCACTCTTCCTCTTTCACTATGAGCACGAGACCACCACCCTTTATTTTCGAAATAGCGGAGAGTATTGTTCCTTAACACGAGTGCAAAAAAGTAGGAAAACGCCGTTTTTTTTATTTAATGGCAGATAACATACGACAGAGCAGCAAAAGTTCACCAAATAGTGCTTTGAAGTGAGCCAAAACAAGGCTTTTGGAGTGTTAAGCAAACGTTTAAAAGTGTATCTAAAAAACGTTTCGACGTAAAACCAGAATTCTGACACCGGATTCATGAACATTTACAAACACTTACTTACTCTACTAAAAATCTTGTACTTTGTAAAAACGAAATTGCCTCCCGCCCCTCAGGGTTATTAAGACAGATGGTCATTTAGAGTTATTTTTAGTGGTGCGAGTGGTGGTAAAGGCTTGGTGTATCTCCTTTCCGTGTCTACTCCCGCATGGAAATCGTTTAAATGAACTTGGGTATGAACTTTATTTTTTTTGCGTTTTATTTTCTAGTTCGATATTAAATAATTCCCAGGGTCTTGCGAACCCAGCTAGATTATCACTCAGGATTCCACAACTATTAAGGCGTAAACACAATGAGGAGGCTGTTTGTGGATGCTAAATCATATTTGTCACATAGAAAAAGCCATAACTTTTTTTAAGATTTTTCAAAAATTATTCTGTTGTTGCCATTTTGTAGCTAAGACTCAGGGCTACCAGGCGAGCTATTCATAAAATAGATGTTGTTTGAAAAATTGAGATAAAAAAGAAAGAATTCACCCAAGCATCCGCACTCGAATTTAAGTTAAGACTATCGGGCTGATTCTTAAAATTTTAATTTCTTAAAGTTTTTGAAGCAATATCTACTTAATCAATAGCTCATTTAGTAGCCCTAAACCTCAACTATATGATGTTATTAACTACATAAGCAATTGGAAACTGACAAAACCGCACCGACTGAATAATTTTGGGAAAAAAGTAAAAAAAGCGAGGATTCTGTTTCCGAAGTGAGTAGGCTCATTTAGCATCGGCAAACAGCCTCCTCATTGTCCATGCGTCTTTAGAGCTGAATTACAGCCTAAACCTAGGAGATAAGTTTAAACCATTCTTCGTCCGACAATTTTAGTTTTTTTCTCACCACTTTAATATCTTTCATTGTGATATGTCCTGGCCTGATGTGCTTGCAAATTGCAATAACTCTATCTGATAACGCCCAGAAAGTTTATCGTAGACACTAAAACAAAAGCTTTTGCATAGGCAGGTGACTTTTTCTAAACATACCCTTTCTCCGCTAAATCAACTTTTCCAAGCTACCCATCTTCTGAAGTAACTTTTCGATTTCAAATTTTCTGACAAATATTTCTGAGACGAAATCCAACCATCGAGTTTTTGTGCGCTTGACAAATTTTCGGAGTGTTGAAATGACTGAGTGTTCTATTTGTCTATCTGATCTTTTTTGACGGGGGTGCACGGGGGCTGAAGTCACCACGGGGGGGGGTACCTTAAAAAATTTTCACGGAGGATCATCGAAAAAATACACGGGGAACGGGGGGATGGGTGGAGGGGGGATTCCCCACGGGGGCTGCGAACCCTAGTCTTCAGCTCGCAATCTGCAAACTCTTGACTGACTAAAAAAATTATGAAAAACCCATTCAAGGGTCGATATCGTGCCAGGGAGGTATGCCCAGGGAGAAAAGGCGGGGGACCAGCAGCTCATTTCTTTCTTGAAACATTTTAACATGCGTTCTCACCTAGATTTTTCAAGTTTTTAAAAATAATGTAAGATCATCTACATTAGATTTGACGCAAACCAGTAAAAATGGGACGATTAAAAAAATTTGCTGGTCTCCGGATTCCCACCGGGGGCTGCGAACCGGGGGCTGCCCCGCCTTAACTCTTTGAAAAACACGGGCATGCCCCTTTAAGAAAAAAAATTTTAAATAAGAGTTCAAATATTTTTCATTTTTTGTACGAATACACCAAAATGCAAACTACAGGTGCACTCTAGCTGCTGAAACACTTGATTTGTAGTTGTTTTGTTGAACTTTGTTTGCGTCAATCAACTGTTTAACATAAAGTCAGCACTTGAAGATTTGCGTAAAAACAGGTATGTATTGTAATTTTCTAATGCCAGCCCGTTATTTTATCTTATTCCTGTTGTCAAACAGATTATACAGTTGTTACTGATGACAACACTATAAAAAGTCAATATGTTTGCAATTTTGACAAGGATTAGTTAAATTCACGTTTGGTGCAAAGTTCGCAAGGTTTAAATACTTCTGGCTTCTATTGTAAAAACAATTTGGTTTATAGTCTTCACTTTTCGGCGAAATGTTGACTATTGTAATATTTATTACTGGTATTTTTTTACGTATCCAAGTTGTTTTGCTACAAACAAATTTGGCTACTGAAGAAACTACCGAAGTAGTATCAATAGTAAGTGATCCGATGCCCACAACAACACAGGCGACCACTTATGTACCTACTACACCCCCACCTCGTAAACTTTAAATATATTTTTTAATTTTTCAATGTTGAATCACATAACCATTGCGATTTTTTGTAAACCTAATATTTTTTTTTAATTTAAAATTTTCGATTTATTTTTTTGCAGTTTATCGTGTGTTAAAAAGTTTGACCCTAGTATAGAATACCACCCCCTTCCAAAACTTATGCCTTCTAAAACTTAAGTAAAGAGCACCCAAATATATGTTCCAGACGCCAGAAAAAGTGCGTAAAACACTTATTAGTCACAACTTCCATACGCTGGCCTACCCCTAAGCCTAAGTAAAGAGCACCCAAATATATGTTCCAGACCCCAGAAAAAGTGTGTAAAACACTTATTAGTCACAACTTCCATACGCTGGCCTACCCTAAGCCTAAGTAAAGAGCACCCAAATATATGTTCCAGACCCCAGAAAAAGTGCGTAAAACACTTATTAGTCACAACTTCCATACGCTGGCCTACCCTAAGCCTAAGGGCTAAACTTGTTGTTCCAAGGGTAGTTACAACGATTTTAGAAGGTCTTATTTGGGGGTATTCTATACTAGCGCCAAAAGTTTAAACTGGCAAAAAAATATTCCTTAAAAAGAAAATTTCCTTGGTTTGGAAAAGGATGTAGGTGAAAACTCTACTCAAAATATGTGTTTACCTCCTCAGATTTTTTTTTACTTTCTCAAATTTGAATTTTGAGCAAATTATGTGTTTACCTCCTCAAATTCAAATTTTTTACCCCGTCAAGTCCATATTTTGTCAAAAATACATAAACTTGTGATCTAAACCCGTTTTTCACAAGCTAAGATTGAAAGTTTACGTATTCTTGACAAAATATGGACTTGGTTGATAAAAAGCAGATTGGAGGAGGTAAACACATATCTTGAGGGTTGTTTTCAATTTGAGCCTTTTGGAAAATTTCCGAAAATTTTTCAAAAATTTTTTTTTGATTGCTGCTTCTTTATCTGAGTCTTCTTATCTTTTCTTGTCTTCTTTATCTTTATCCTTAATAGTAGTTCAACAAAAATTAAGTAAGGAGTGGAAATGGTACTTATGCTGTTTGGTGCCGACCGTTATTTTTTTATTTTTTTTATTTGAGACTACAGTCGACTCTCGATAATCCGTCATCTCGCTAATCCGTCACTCTCGATTATCCGTCACCTTCGTGACGATTTGGTTGGTTTTGCCTTAAATAAGGCAAAACGTCACTCGCTAATCCGTCATCTCGATAATCCGTCACCCTTGATAATCCGTCACTTAAATGGTGGACATTATCAATAAATCAACTCTTGTTAATCCGTCACTTTATGTTTTTATGCATCTTTTTTGTTTTAACTTACCCATGAGTACTCCTAAACGTCCGAACAAGAAGCGAAGAGAAAGCAATACTTGATGCGGCGGCCAAAAACTCAATCGTTCTGCGCTAAGCAATTCGGTGTGCCTAGAACAACTATTAACGACATTTTGAGCCAGAAACAAAGTATCCTCAGTGCAATCGACGGTGGAAGTGAAGCCAAGCGTGCGCGACTGACATCCGGCAAGTATCAATAGATGGAAGAAGCACTTATCCGGTGGCACAAACAGATCAGGAGTCAAAATGTTCCAGTGAGCGGTTAATTGCTGAAGGTTAGAATTTTTTGTCTTGCGTGCTTTTTGTGTTTGTCAAGTAAATGTGATGCTCGTGCAACTTTTTGTAGGAAAAGTCGCTGGCAATAGCGAATAAGCTGGAAATCGTCGACTTCAAAGCTAGTGAGGGATGTTTGACCACTTTCAAGGTCCGTCATGGAATAAAATTCAAGACAGAGCAAGGTGAAGCTGGGTCGGTCGGTGTCGGTTCTGTTCGTGAGTGGAAAGAAAAAGGTCTTTTCGAGGCACTGCATGCACTTCTCAGCAGAGGATATTTTCAATGTGGACGAAACGGGATTGTTTTGGCAGATATGACCAAACAAAACAATGGCTTTTAAAGATTAGTTTTTTCATGCCCTTTTGCTTAGTTTTGCGCTCATATTTATTTAGGCGACAGATGCGCTGGCGGAAAGAAGAGCAAGCAACGTATTACCGTGCTCGTATGTGCTAATATGTCGGGATCGCAAAAGTTGCCGCTGCTGGTGACTGTAAGATCGGCAAAGCCAAGATGTTTCAAGAATGTAAATGTGCCGGTAGAGTACGAAGCCAACAAGAAAGCTTGGATGACGGGTATTTTAGTTCTTATCTTTTGAGTTCTTATCGAACTGTTCATGTAAATCTGTATTTCCGGTAATAGTTATGTGCTTCCTGAGTTCTCACTCGATAATCCGTCTTTCTCTTAATTTTTATATGCATTCAACTCTCGATAATCCGTCATCTCGCTAATCCGTCACTCTTGATAATCCGTCACCCCACGGCCGGTCCCAAGGGGTGACGGATTATCGAGAGTGGACTGTATAGATATTATTCATAAACTTTATTTATACACAATTTAATATTCACACTCCTACAACAACCATCAAAAAAATTACGGTCGGCCCCAAACAGCATAAGTGCCATGGAAATGAAACCATGCGATAAAATAGAAAATTAGAAATGGTTTAAAAACCAAAAAAGCATTAATAACAAAATTACAAAAATGCAGGATTTTTTCAGAGTTACCCCGTTAATTTTATAGCTTGTGTTGTGCCAGTTGGAGCAGTTTCTATCAGTACACACTTCTCTCCTAAAGATGACCCTTGCTCTGAACAACAAGAATACATAGTAGATGAAAGCTGTCCACCCATTGGCAAATATTTATTTTCAGTGAAAATTTCTAGTAAAAAATCTTCTTAATTAAGGTCAGTGTCCTTGTGTTCAAGAAAACCATACCCAACTAATATTTAAATCAAAGTTTTACAACAATATTTCGCTAAATGACGGTCCTGGCATGAGTGTGCAGTGTGAAAACATATCAGAGCTTTGTATTTGCACAACTTCTGGTCAATGTTTTACAGCGCTGGGGGAGAACCTTGTGTCAGTAGATCTATATCCCTATTGCATTAAAAGCAGTATTCCTAGCACCACATCTACACACTCCAGCACTACTAGTCAAGTGGTGGTGCCTCATCACTTCCAATACACTCTAGATGATGGAATATGTGTGAGTCAGTGCTTTTGCAACGAATGTGAAGACACTACCAACACTATCAATAATGTGGACACCATAACTACTACTTACACTATTCAACGTAAGTGAGAGACATTTCGCAAAATTTTTTTGATTTTTATTTTGTCGATTCAGAAAATACCGTATTTCGTTTAATTAAATGGCATGCCGTTTATTTTTCAACCCCCGAAAATCTGGAGTCAATCTCAAGATTTTTGGGTGAAAATTAAAAATCGAAAAAGCGAAATCGGCTGAGCTCGTGGGAGTTAAGAAAGCGCATAAAACAGCTTTGCGAAATATTTACTCTGGTCCGAGATACAGAGTCTCAAAGCAGGGGGTGCCGGTTTATCTTTGGTTATCTTTGGTTAAGACAAAATTTACAATACTTAAAATCGGAATCCTTGCAATTTTTCGGTTAACAATTATCAAAGGAAATGGGAACTTGTTGGGTTGGGGGGGTTTCACTTATTTAAAAATAGTGTTTAAACGACTCCCAAGTAATTTACATATGCTTAAAACGATGAAAAAGTTATTTTCTAACATTTTTCCACACAAAAAATGAATTAAAAAAAAAATTTTTTTTGACCAAAACTTGACTTTTTGCCTTGGGGTACCAAGGTAAACTACTTTATATTAGGGTATTCTACCGCGTTTTTGTCAATGGAGCTTGGCAAAAAGAGTCTCTTTCTGCATTTTTGATTAAGAGTCTTGCTCGGAATCATGTCTATGGTAAGTGAGTGCGCGCATCTCTAACTATCAAGCCCCCTGCACCACCTTCGGGGCTTGGTGGCTTGGAGTCGGCTTGCGGCAAGCGGCGACTTAAAAAAACAAAGGAAGCCCTTCGGGGGCGCAGCGGGCTTGGTGGCTTGGAGTCGAGATGCGCACACCCACATACCTTAGACACAAATCTCTCGAAAGTGACTCTGGATGCATGATGGGGCTTAGTTGAGATGCGCACACCACATACCTTAGACACAAATCTCTCGAAAGTGACTCTGGATGCATGAAGAGGGCTTGGGGTTGAGATGCGCACACCCACATACCTTAGACACAAATCTCTCGAAAGTGACTTTGTATGCATAAAAAAGCATGCATACCAGAGTTTCTTTATGCGGTAGGCCCCAGTTAACAAAACTATGTTCAAATTCCATGTTTTAAGGGTATTTGTTAATTGTTGTTACAAATTCGGTTTTTGTCTTTTCTTTAACGTCTTTTCTTCAAGTAAAATTTTGGTCAAAAAATTTTTTTGAAAAAATCAGCTTTTTATGTCGAAAAGTATCGCAAAACAACTTTTTTATCGTTTTAAGCATATAAAAATTACTTAGAAGACGTTTGAACACTATTTTGAAATCAGTAAAAAACCCGCCCCCAACCCAACAAGTGCCAGGAAATGACCAAAAAAAAGTTAAAAAATGAGGGTGAAAAAATGTGCAGGCCCTAAGTGGGAACTTAGCTTAATGTTAAAGTCGACTGTTCTAACTAAAGGGTATCCGACTTGAAAATTTTGAATCCTATTCAAAATTTGGGAGGCCTAGCAAAAATTTTTAGTAATTGACAACAACCTTATTTATTCAGAAAATTGCCAAATGTACGCAGTCCTTCGGTGTGTAAACGAAACAGACACAGATGGAATAACTAACGGAAGTGTTAACCACACCTGTGTTAATCAACTAAATGCCGATGGCAAGCTGTCTCTTCTAGGGCTTGTTTCTCCCTACGTTAATGTGGTGTCTATTGGATGCGGAGAGTGTCCTAATCCCACTGCTCAATGTGGACCTTTCATCGCTCCATACACACAGGTTTTCGAACAGTAATACCGGGTGACCATAGAGTTCTGCACGGATTTTCAAAGCCTTATATTTTATCCTATTTTTTATCATATATAATATCTTAAAATATGATATTGCAGCCCTGTTCTTGCTCTTTTAAACAATATAGCAAGCTTTTTTGAAAAATTTTACAATCATCTTTATTTGACTGGAAACACATGTGAGGTCATCTTGAGATATTGACAAGCATTTTTATTACTTTAAGTGACCAACAGTTTAATTTTAGATTTAGTGTTTAAACAACATCTTAGTGCTATTTTAAAGCGCAGTTCAAAAGCTACAAGACCTAGTTTACAGAATTTTTTTTTTTAATCTGAGTGTTAAGATATGGCTTTTGGAAAAAAAATCGATTCTATAAAAAAAGTTATAATATACGGTAATTTTGGTAATTTTTTAAATAATTCGATTTTTTAAAAAGGCCATATCTCAACACTCACATTGTAATTGCACTCACACTGTACAATGGATTGTGTAGCCCTTGAACTGCGCTACATATTGAAATTGTGAAAGCGTTTACCGTATATCTCTACAGTCGAGTCTCGATTTAACGATCACCCTGGGGACACGCCTCAGGTGATCGCTAAATCGAGGTGATCGTTGTATCGAGGTGATCGTTATATCGAGACCTTTATTCTGAAAGAATATTGCTGATCGTTATTTCGAGACTTTCAAAGAGTTAATAACACGTTCAACGTTGTGTGCCGTATTTATTAATGAAAAGAAGCGGAGAACAACAATGCGGTGTTTACTAGGAGAACAAACGATGCTGTGTTTACTAGGAGAACAAACAATGCTGTGTTTACTAGGAGAACAAAAAATAACTATGCCTAACAGTTAGGCACAAAATAATCAGCAATATTTTTCTGTTTCAGTTTCTTCATTCTTTCGTCGGCCAGGGCATCGTCCAATTGATCAAATAGTTTGAGAATGGCTGGACTAGTCGCAGAGTCGGCATAGCATTGCAAGATTCTCAATGCTTGGCTGGCTTCTCGAGCAGTAACGGCTGGCTCTTCTACCTCGATTTCCACCATTTCGTAGTCACTATCCACTTCCTTGCTTCGGACATCCTCTGCAATTTCTGCCAAAGTGAGAGCTCCACCAATTGCGAGTTGTTCGTCCACAGCCAGGTATTCTGCCAGATCCCCTTGCACTTCGTTGATGGCTTGGAGTTCGGCCCAGAGACGTTCCACATCGGCCAGTATGTTCTCTCCATTTTCTTCGTCGTCTTCGGCCTGAAATCAACATTCACAACAATTAACAATGATCGAAAAATTCTACCTCTTCACTGATCACGAACCCAGCTTTTCGGAAGCAGCGACTCAGTGTTTCTGGCTTGACTGCATCCCATGAGCGACGGAGGAACTGGAGAGCATGCAGAAGATTGATTTTATACTGGCGGTCGTCATCGATGGCTGAGATTCTTTCACGAAGAAGGAATCGGCGATAGTGAACCTTGACGTTCTCGATGATTCCTTGGTCACAAGGCTAAAAGAATAAGTTTAAATAAAGCTTCAATAAATTTTAAGACTAACCTGAGACTCGGCAGTTGTATTAGGCGGAAAAACTTGATAGTGATCTGCTCGAGCTTGATGTTGCAGTGGCCGCTGAAGTTGTCGAGGAAGAGCAAGACTTTTCGATCATGACGCTTGAGTTTCCGGTCCCAATCCATCAACCACGATTCGAAGATGTCTGCTGAAAGAAATAAGAAAGTTAGAACATTTTTTTATTTTGATCAATAAAAAATTTCCAGTCATCCAAGCCTGCTTGTTCGCTTTGTACTGGACTGGAGGTTCTTGGTTCTTGAAGCATCTCGGCTTGGCAGACTTCCCAATCACCAGCAATGGCAGCTTTTCCGTCCCAGACATGTTCGACCCGACCAAAACTGTGATTCTTTCCTTGGATTTCTTGCCGGACGTGCATCGCTCACCTGTAAAAAATATTAGAAACAATGAATATTCAAATAAAAAATACACCAACCTTTGAATGCCAGTGTTTTGTTGGGAAGGAGCTGCCAAAGAGACCTGTTTCATCGGCATTAAAGACATCGTCGGGCGAGAACTTTGCGATGGCTTGTTGGAGAAGGGTTTGTTGCCAATCGCCCAGAGCTTCCATGTCGATTTCCCGGCTTCTCCCTGATTGGTGCGGAACTTGATCGAATGGCGATGTTTGAATTTTTCCAGCCAGCCCACACTTGCCTTGAAGCCTTCGATTCCGAGACGCTCCGCCAGTTCCAGGGCTTTTTTGAACCATGACCAAAGAACCAGTGACTGCGACGTTCTGACTTCTGACAGACTTGACCCAGCGCAGGAGTGCCTCTTCCAGATCTTCGTGCTTGGCTGCCTTTAAATGAGCTCGCTTGGCTTCTCCACCTTCATCGATTGCATTGAGGGTTGATGCTTTTTCTTTGAGAATCCCCATGATTGTTGATTGCGCAATCTTGAACTGTTTGCTAAGATCCTCGAACTTTTGCCTTCAGAAGCCTCGATGATCTCCTTCTTTCTTCAAGTGAGATGACCCGGCGCTTCTTGCTTATAGTTTCCATGACTAGCCTGAAGAAATAAAATTACATTACTCAAAGACGAAAAATTGATACACGAAAGATAAACAATGACAAAACTTCAACAAAATATTTTACGCAACAAAATTTGCTCGAAAAACAATGTGGCAATTCAAAATACGTTTTTTTTGGTTGTGATCGCTAAATCGAGTGTAATTTTTACTTTTGGGACCGATCAAGGGTGATCGTTAAACCGAGGTGATCGTTAAATCGAGTGATCGTTGTATCGAGACTTTCTTTGCCTTAATTTAGTTCAGACCAACCAAACTTGTCTCAGGTGATCGTTAAATTGGGAGTGATCGTTATATCGGGTGATCGTTAAATCGAGACTCGACTGTATATAGTATTTAGACTGGTGTCCGTCCTAATTTTTTAACTTCAAAAGCATATATCTTTTTTGTTGTTTTTTCATATTTAGCCGAGTTTTTTTCTGCAATGCGCCTACGTCTCCTCTTTCGGATGAGTATAAACATTCTTTATAAAATTATGGCCTGATCTCGAGATCTCGCACATAACACGAAGATGATTAGGAAAATTTGTTAGATAAAATTGTCCGAAACTTGGAGAAATTGTTTTCAAATCGTTTTTAAATTTGCGACATTTTTTGGCGCAGAGTACAAGCAAAGCTTTCTTACTTGGCACGCTTTGGGGCTAAAAGAGAGTAACACATTAGCAAAGGTGCCGGATAAGGGTGCCTTTCCCAAGAAAGCTTATCACCGAAGTGGGCAAATTCAAGCACTGGATTAACGAGGTCGGCGGATAAGGGCTGGCGGTTGCCTTCTTAGAGAAGTTTGAGGGTGGTGTATTTTTAGTGGAAGTCATGATAATTGACATTTTTTATAACTTAGTGCCTGTAAGGCCCCATTCCACCTTGTTCTCTAATAAAGGCCCCTCTTTAACAAAGCCCCCCGTCAATGACCTATATCTCAACCTGGAAAAATTATTTTGGAAATTTGTTTTTTTGCGTTTTTCTAGTTAGCAGTTTTTCAGATTTCGGTTGAGCACCGAAAAATCTCAAAATCGACCCAAATTTTTTCCGACTTTTTAAGGGTTGAAATATAAACGCTGCGGCGCCTTTAATAGATAATATACGGTAATCCTGAATTAAACTGTTGATCACTTAAAGTAATCAAAATGCTTGTCAATATCTCAAGGTGACCTCACATATGTTTTCAGTCAAATAAAGACTATTGTAAAATATTTTAAAAAAGCTTGCTATACTTTTTAAAAGAAAATAGAACATGGGAGGTATATATTTTTTGGCTACAATATCATATTAAAAGATATTAGATATGATGAAAAATATGATAAGATAAGATTTGAAGATCCGTGTAGATCTTTATGGTCACCCGGTTTTGAATTTACATTGATTTTTCAGTCACAAGCAACGCTTACGCCCACTTCTGATATAGAGTTTACTACAGAGGAGTAGCAAAATTCTTTAGCTTTTTTTACATTGTTCTTTGCTTATTTTGAAGCTTAAAGATTTATTGTTGAGAACAAGAAAGCATTTTATGAAATCCGAGATGACCATAAGTCTAAGCAATTTTTCAGTAGTAAAAAGGGTGATTTATCTCAATCAGAAAATATTAAAACAGCTCAGCAACCGGGTGGGTCTCGAGGTGCTAGTGCCAGGGTCAGTCTTTATGAAGGGGATGGCGGTATTTTTGGATGGCTGAGCTTCTCGCTCGGCCTTGAAACAGGAGGGTGGATGCTTTTCGGCAAAAAATTGAAGATGTTGAACATCGTTTTGAATACTGGGGCCTACCGCATAAATAACTCTGGTATGCATGCTTTTTCATGCATCCAGAGTCATTTATCCAGAGTCACTCTCAAGCCCCCTGCGCCCCCGAAGGGGGCACAGGGGGCTTGAGAGTTAGAGATGCGCGCACTCACTTACCTTAGACATGATTCGAGAAGTACTTGACCATAAAATGCATTTAGAGTCTATTTTTGCCACGACCCTAGTTGAAAAACATGGTAAAGCAGCTAAAAAAAAAGCGGCCCCTATATTATTCCCTTCCCCTCCCAATACAGCCCTTCATCCCTTTAAAAATTGCTTTTCTAGCCTTTTTATAGTGAAATTATTGCACAAAAATGGGTTTAGACCTTTCAAAAACCCACTTTGGGGGGTTATAACGGAGTAGGTCCGATTTGGGGGGTATTCCGAGTAGCCTTTTTTTGGGGGGGTATTACGAGTAGCGTCAAAAGTTGATTTATGGGTGGAGGAGGTATATTTGACTCCGAAAGTATTACCATATAAGGTACTGAACTTTTTTTTATCCAATTATGCTATTCAATTATTCTTATTTTATAAAACAAGAACCTAAGGCTGTAAAAATGAAGAAAGAGAGAAGACACCTAAGACTAAAATTTGTTTAGCAAAACAAATTTGTTTGCATTATCGACTTTAAGAATCTTTGCTTTAATTCACCAGATCTAATCAACACCCTAAATAATAAGTTTGCATGTATAAAAATTGTTTAGCAGAAGATCATACATCTGCATATCTTCAATATAAAGTACTTAAAAGAGAGAAAAATATGCATGCAAACATTAAATAAAAACGGCAATATATTGTCTGTTTAACCAAAAAATTTTTTCACATTTTTGTAAATTATTAGTTTATCGTTTATTCTTTGCATAATAAATGGAACAGCAAGCTCTTCGTGATGAATTACGAAAACGTCTGGGTCATTCCTTACCTTCTGAACTAAACACTGATTTTACTTTGGATAGATGGCTAGACAATTACAATAATGTATGCATTTGTTATTTAATTAGTGTAATTGCTAAAAAAATTTCTCTAATCACTTAACGCGTTCATTTCTTTATTATACGCTCCTATGGGCGCTTGGGAACTTGTTCGGTTGGGGTCCCCCCCTTTTTTTTATTAACTGTGAATATAAGTCCCGGAGCCCGGAAAAACGCGCAAATTGGTTGGTTCTTAGTAGGGTTGTCGAGCCCTCAAAATTTTCGAGTCGAGCGCTCGAAAAATTCGAGCGCTCGACTCGAATCGAAACTCGAAATTTTCGAGTCGAGCGCTCGACTCGAAACCCGACTCGAAAATTTCGAGCGCTCGACTCGAAACTTAAAAAATTTTCTCGACGGCTTCGCCGCCATTGTCGGTGGTTCTCATACAATAATTAATGTAAAACAGTTTTTTGAACATTGATTTCTCATAAACATTTATTAGACAAATAATCAAGCAATAAAATCACAAATAATCTTCTAACAAAATGTCGACAACTTCTGTTGGCTCTTCTGCGTTCTTTTCTTTTGCTTTTTCCAAGATTCCATCGGCGAGATTAGCTTTGATGATTAGTAAGTTAGCTGCAGTATCTTTTGCTAAGGGAGACCTTGAAGAGTTGGCGAAAAGAAGACTGGCCTTGGAAAAGCATCGTTCAGAAGATCGCCAAATACTTGCAACAATGCAGCTTGAAAAACATTCACCATACTTAAGGAAATTATTCTTGTGTTGCAGCATGGAGGAGAGCATTTCCAAAGTAGAGTTCCCCCTAAGAACTTCTTAGGTTCAATTTAGCCGACTCCAATTTTTTTATTTTTGAAAAGTTAATCAAAATTATTAGTTGTGCTTCAAAATGGAAAAAAGCACTGAATGAAAATACCCTTTTCTTAAAAAAATGGTCAAATGTACTTTTTCACCCAGATCTACCTTTTTTTTTAAGTTTTTAAGGTTAATACTCTGCCCTGCCAAGTGCGCTAAAAGACCATTGTTTTTGGACGCAGCGGCGTGTGCCAAATTTGAATTGGCGGGGGACACTTCTCTTTTGTTTAGAACTCCAACTCTTTTGAGACATTTCGAACGACTCAAAAGATTATAGTTCTAAACAAAAGATTATAGTTCTAAACAAGCGCTGCTTCCAAAAACCTGCTCCTTTAAAAAAGATGTATGCTCGCCACTAAATTTCTCCATTTGAAAAAAACTTTACAAACATTTTTTTTTTATAACTACACTTATAATTTTTTTTGTAAAAACATCAAAAATTTTTAGAAACTTGACGAATGTGTTGATAAATTCCGTGATTATTTGTTAAACCGCAAAGCGCTTAGTTACGATCAACCTGAAAGTTTGGACCAATTTTACTCCAGACTAGATGTCATTGATTTTCACAAGATATTTAGCCTTTCAAAGCTAAACAGGTAATGTTGAAAGATTTTTCAAAATGTGATAAAAGTTTTTGGGTTTCAGCGAGTGGGTAAATGACTTAGACAATGGTATTGTGTTTGTAGAAACAGGCGTGGCTGAACCTTCAAAAGTAAGCTATTATTTCCAAGCATTATGGAAAACATTAATGTTTAAGGTAGTTAAAGCTTTAAGAGTGGCCGAATATGCCAATATATTTTTCGGCTATTGCGAGTACTTCCAAAAAATGGTCATAGAGCATGAAAAGAAAAGTGGAAAAAGATCTTTTGGAATATGTATATTTGATATGAAATTTATGGTTTGTCAGTTTAGACTTTGGCTGTACGACAACTAAATTTTTTAGAACTTTATTGAGTATATAAACCCAATGGCAGCTATAAATCGCATGTTTCAGGTATGCGCATATATTTTTTAAAAATTTTATGATTAAATAATTTCACTAATTTTTTTCAGCATATACAGTCGACTCTCGATATAACGCCACCTCTTGGGATCGATCACTAATATCATGCAATAACTCCTCACTACTTTTCTAAAAATCCAAGTGAACTGACTTCTTTTCTATGATTAACAGGAGACTGCAACTTTTTGAAAAACGAAGAAAAGCTATGAACGTACACTTTTAATCGGTATATTCTGTGAACCGAATAATATACAATATGCAGGCACTCTTAACTTTGAGAGTCTGTGTCTCTGGGCACATTAAATGTTCTGCGAAGCTGTTTATCACGTTTTTTAAATACCAAAAGCTCTATTGAATTTTTTTTTGGCGAGAAAAAAAGTCTAATCGAGAGACTAGAAAAACATTAAGCAAAAAATTGCCATGTTCTTCTTATATTTCGGAGCAAGAGGGAACAGGCACCCAGTCGACTCTAGAACAGGCACCCCAGTCGACTCTAGAACAGGCACCCCAGTCGACTCTAGAACAGGCACCCCAGTCGACTCTAGAACAGGCACCCCAGTCGACTCTGGAACAGGCACCCCAGTCGACTCTAGAACAGGCACCCAGTCGACTCTAGAACAGGCACCCCAGTCGACTCTGGAACAGGCACCCCAGTCGACTCTAGAACAGGCACCCCAGTCGACTCTGGAACAGGCACCCCAGTCGACTCTAGAACAGGCACCCCAGTCGACTCTAGAACAGGCACCCCAGTCGACTCTAGAACAGGCACCCCAGTCGACTCTGGAACAGGCACCCCAGTCGACTCTAGAACAGGCACCCCAGTCGACTCTAGAACAGGCACCCCAGTCGACTCTGGAACAGGCACCCCAGTCGACTCTAGAACAGGCACCCCAGTCGACTCTGGAACAGGCACCCCAGTCGACTCTAGAACAGGCACCCCAGTCGACTCTAGAACAGGCACCCCAGTCGACTCTAGAACAGGCACCCCAGTCGACTCTAGAACAGGCACCCCAGTCGACTCTAGAACAGGCACCCCAGTCGACTCTGGAACAGGCACCCCAGTCGACTCTAGAACAGGCACCCCAGTCGACTCTAGAACAGGCACCCCAGTCGACTCTGGAACAGGCACCCCAGTCGACTCTAGAACAGGCACCCCAGTCGACTCTGGAACAGGCACCCCAGTCGACTCTAGAACAGGCACCCCAGTCGACTCTAGAACAGGCACCCCAGTCGACTCTAGAACAGGCACCCCAGTCGACTCTAGAACAGGCACCCCAGTCGACTCTAGAACAGGCACCCCAGTCGACTCTAAAACAGGCACCCCAGTCGACTCTAGAACAGGCACCCCAGTCGACTCTAGAACAGGCACCCCAGTCGACTCTAGAACAGGCACCCCAGTCGACTCTAAAACAGGCACCCCAGTCGACTCTAGAACAGTCGCCCCGCTTTTTAACCTGTTATTTTTTTGTTAATTATTTTGCTAAAAGGTGAATGAAGTGTTCTAGAGTCAACTGGAGTGACTGTTCTAGAGTCGAGTGGGGTGCCTGTTCCATATTTTGGCCTATATTTCTTCATTATATTTTAAAAAAGTTGATTTGGTGTAGGTATAAAAATTTCATATACAGTCGAGTCTCATTATAATGTACCGTTAGTTAGCCAAATGAAAAACACTCTAAACAACTTTTTACAGGCACGTGTCAATATTTGGATGGATTACTATGGTTGTTGTTGCCTGTAAAATGTAAAAAAATAAGACATGTCATTCTAGGAGAATTGCTAAAGCATGTGATAATTGTTAATCCACCAAGACTGCTAGGAGCTTTTTTTACGGTAAAAACTAGTAACTAGCTTTGTTTAGACAAAAAGTTTTGCAGTTGTTGTCTGTGCTTCTACCATCTCGTTTGCTAGGGCGCTTTACTTTTGCGCACAAGCATCCAGAAGATATAGAACATATTATATCCACAAAGGCAATCCCTTTAGCTTATGGAGGGCAAAAAGTGTTTGATGGCGTAGATATACTGGACAATGGATGCTACTCACAAAACAAATTACGAAGAACGAATACTTGGTATATTAAATAAACAATTAGCTATTCTTTAACTACTAAAAATTCTTGTGCGGAATTTATTGCTGAAGATGATGGTAAAAAATTTAAAAAAGTGAAATTTGGGGGTCACCTGCCTCTTAAACAATGTCATTATTTTTGCTCACGTAACTTTTTTTTTCGTCGATTGATTTGATTTTAAATTTAAAAAAGTTCATAGAGTTTCTACACGCGGTAGGCTTCATCGAAAAAGACTTTGTTCACATCCCTTTTTCGGTCTTTAAGGGTGTATCTATATGCCCGATTTGGATAAATTGGCTTGGTTGCTCAAAACAAAACGTCAAATTTTTGTGATTTTTTCCAAAATGCTCTTCTGGTACCTTAAAACATATAGAAAACGCATATAGAAACTCTGGTATGTAAGCTCGGCCTGAGATACTAATGAATACAATTGTTCAATCTAATTTGAAACTTTTTAAAACACAGGCATCAAGCACATAAACGGCCTCTTTGTAATAAGTAGGATTGTCGAGGCCTCGATATTTTCGAGGCCTCGACTCGAACCCAAACTCGAAATTTTCGAGTTTCCGAGTCACAAAATTCGAAATCGAGGCCTCGACTCGACAACCCTAGTAATAAGTTGCCATGTTTTTAGTAAAACTGTAAACTTTTCGAAGCAGCCTTTGGTTTTTTTTAATTATTTACCCATGATAATTGTTTTGAATGTAGGCAAACGACACACCATGAGAAAGCCCGTAAAAAGGGCTTTCTCATGAGCATAAAAAAAATGCTGAGCTAAAAAAATTCACTGCTCACCAGTCAGAAAAGTAACTATCCATTTTTCAAAAAATCGTTGTAAAAATTGGGATAATTGAGGGCATTAAAGTTTCTGCGCCTGATTTTGTGATTTTCGTGATCAGGAGGTCCAGAAAACCCCAGGTAGCCCGAAGTTACAGTCGGAAATCTTTCTGTTAAATTGGCTTGCTCCCTCTAAACAAAACGTCAAATTATTGTGATTTTTTTCCAAAAATGCTTTTTTCAAGATGATGTAAGCTTAGGCCCAGAGTAAGCCAGCACAAGTAGGACGGACCCAGAACAATCTCTAGAACTACAAAATTGTAAGAAAGTATGTTTGAGTCCACTTTTACGTTAGCCAACCTATCCTGCACATAAGCCGAAAATACAGGAGAAACCATGGAGAAAAATGGACCGGATTTGGCACTAGGGCTAAACCAGCTTTTCTATTCTTTGTCAAATTGCGTTTACATATTTTACAAGATTAAAAAAATTAAGACTTTTAAAGCATCCTTATTTTATGCAACAAAGACTTAGAACAAAAAATATTCAGTTAGTCAAATGAAAAACACTCTAAACAACTTTTAAACAACTTTTTGTTTTGCGATAATCGTGCTCAGGAGGTCCAGAAAACGCCAGATAGCCCAAAGTTAAAGTCGGAAATCCTCGTGTTAAATTGGCTTGCTCCCTCAATACAAAACGTCAAATTTTTGTGATTTTTTTTCCAAAAATGCTTTGAAGAGGTTTTTAGGTCAATTCCAGACCAAGGTGGTGGTTTATCCAGGTTTTCAATAAAAAAGGTTTCAAATACAAATATAGTTGACATATTTTCTAGAATTTTCAATTCAAAATAACTTAAACAAAATTGTATAGAGTCAGCAATAACAGTTAAATTGATTTTTAACTAAATTTTACTAAAAATTAATTGAATTTGGTCAAAAATTAACTAAATTTCTTCAAAAATTGAAAGGGCGTCGGTTTATCGATGGGATTTCTTTTGTGCGGACTGACTCAAAGTATCGGTTTAAAGAGGTGTCGGTTTATGGGGTGTCGGTTTAAGGGGGTGTCTTTTCCTTTAGTTTGAACCAACCACATTAGGCCCAAATTGTCGGTTTAAATAAGTGTCGGTTTAAATAAGTGTCGGTTCAAAGAGGTTCGACTGTATGTAAGCCCAGCCTGAGATACCATGTGACCGAAAAGTTCCCGGACAAAGTTTAAAGCCAATTTTTTTCAGTAAAATAACAACATAAATGCATTTTTTCGGTATCATCAGAAAGCCCTTGTTCTCCTCTCTTGAATAGTCGTTTTATGTCAATAAATTCCATGCTTTAGAATGTCCGATCTGAGAGCAGGCATTGTGCGACTTTGGGAAGAAGGGAAGAAGCAAAGTGATATGTGCTCTGTCTTCATTGCGGCCTGTTTCACGAAATCGCTTGATGGCATCCGAAACTGTTTGCTTTGGAACATTCATATCACGAGCGATCTCACTTTGCTTCTTCCCTTCTTCCCAAAGTCGCATAATGCCTGCTCTCAGATCGGACATTCTAAAGCATGGAATTTATTGACATGAAACGACAAGCAATACACTATTCAAGAGAGGAGAACAAGGGCTTTCTGATGATACCAAAAAAATGCATTTATGTTTTTATTTTACTGAAAAAAATTGGCTTCAAACTTTGTCCGGGAACTTTTCGGTCACATGGTACTAATGAATACAGTTGTTTAATATAATTGGAAACTTTATAGGCAGAAGGATTAGTATGGCAAACTTTCTCTTCGATTAGTTATGAAGACCATGTTATAAAAGTCGGGTCAAGTTATTGCCGAGAAATGGATGCCAGGAAAGGTCAAACACTATGTTACCAGTATTCATCTAATAGAGAATACCAAATATTTTTGATTAAAGGTTTGGTTATGATAAAACTATGGAGTCATATACAATCGAACCTTGATATAACGAACCCGCTGGGGAACGCAAAAATTTTCGTTATACCGAAGGCTCGTTATATCGGGGTAATTTAACCAAAACTAAATAAAGGGTTTGTTATATCGAGGTTCTACTACATTCGCCTTATAATCTGCAAGTAAACACATGTCTTTCTATCATCAATGCCGTATTTCTTCTAATTGTTGCCCCCTCTAATAAGCCCCCTCTCTTTAGTTCAAAAGTTTTGTTATATGGACAATTTTCTCTGCAAATTTTTTAAAAATGGTTCGTTATGCCAAGGGTATATATGTCTGCAAAATTTTGAAAAAAATGTTCGTTGTATTGAAGGTTTCGTTATATCGAGGGTTTGTTATATCGAGGCTTGACTGTATTCAACTTTTTGACTTTTTCCAAAAAAAGAAAGTGCTGTATTGGGACGAGAAGGGACAAAATAAATGACACTTTATGTAACAGGGCCAATAAGATTTATTCGAAAAGGAAAAAAGGGCAGCATGTGAAAATAATATGACAAAAGACTTGTTTTAGAGACCCAATGAGCAAAAAAGAAAGACGTTGAACATATTTTTGAATGCTGGGATCTTCCGCACCAAGAAACTCTAGTGTGTATGATTTTCTCATGCATACAATATAAGGTACCGTATTTCCTTTATTAAAAGCCCTCCCCGAAATCCGGAACTTTTAAATATATTCTTCGCCTTTTTGATGCATTTCTTGGTTTGTCAAAATGTAGCTGGGAATGGTCAAAAAAATATTTTTCAAAAAACGGCCTAGCGCCACTCGAAACCATGTTTTCTGAGCTTTTCAGGTGATAAAACGTTAAAAAAATCACGTTTCGGGGTGTTTCATGAGGTGGCGCTATTCGACAATTATTCCATTGTCACAATTTATGTTAAAAACATGGTACTACAGTCAAAATAGCCGAGATAAATGGTAGCATTCTATTATTCCCTTCCCTTGCTAATAAAGTTCTCATTCCTTCTAAGTTACTGTTCTGAGTCCATATTTTAAGATAAACGAGAGTATCTGCTGCCTTGCTTTAAACTGTCAACACCAGCATTGTCGGAGGAAGGATCAATACCAATTAAAGAAGACTGTCAATTAAGATTGGAGATTAAAAATATCAGTGGTGTAATGAAAATGAAACTTAAAATTGCTTTACATCTGTTTGATTAATTTTTTTAATTGCAATGTGTTATAATTTATACGACAATAACACTTTTATACAGATAAAAACAAAAAACATATTAAATCATGAGTGCTGATTTTATTGGACTTCGCGAACAGAAGAAAGACAACCGTAGTGAAAACTCTACTTGGTCGGTAGAACAAGCAGACATTTCCACAATTAACATTTTAACGATAAGCAACAATTTTGTAAGCAACAAATAAAAATTACGGCTATTAAGTACCCAAAAAAATTATTTTGCCAAAATTTTCCAATTGTCGATGTTTGTTTTGTAGGCGAAAATAAAATAATAATATTGCAATACCGCTTTTCGTTGTCTTTTATTCATCGTGCAAGAACGTTCGATCCAGAACCACAGCATCCATTTAATAGTCTTTTGTTTAAAATTAGTTGCTCTTCAGTTGTCATGTTTGTTAATTCGAAATTGGTCTTGATCTGTTCCATCAGTACATTCCGAAGGTGATTGTGAAAAGATGTCTGTGTACGTCCACTTCAAAAACCTAAATATTCTTTTTCTTAAATATACCAGTATGTGCCATAACTCTTCGCGTTTTTTCAAATTTTGTTAAAAAAATAATATTCAAATTCGTTCAAATAACGAATCATAATTTGCAAGCGCATAGCAAAGCAAGAGCATCAAAACCAGCTGAATCAGATTCAAAAGAAAACCAATATTGACAGGCTCCTTTATTCAGGGTCTCGTTTCCGTAAACATTGTTGATCTCTTCTGTTGCTTTCACTGCATTCAGTCCTTTGGCATAGAGAAAGAGCATAGTATGACGAAGATGATTGCTGAGTTCAAACTTGATTAATTGTCCTCGAGGCATCTAAGCACACAAAAAATTGCATTAATCCACTTTAGCAAAATTTTGCCAAAAATTAAAAAAAAAACGCAAAGGGCTATTGGACATACTGGTAGTTGTTTTTTAATGTTTTTTATGTTTTTTTCTTCTTCTCGCTTCGCAGCTTTTGCAATTTTTGCTATTGGGAGAGTTGACAGATGAGTTTCCAGACGATGACATTCTGGAGTATGTGAGTGGAGGTTCCAAGCAATATGTACTGAAGGTTAGGAAAAAACACCTTTGATGAACCAGAATACTTTCTCAAGATTCGTGGAATCACACTCCACTGGGAAGTGTGTCAAGAACCCACCTATGAAAATTTTATATTCTTTGATGTTAATTATGGGAGAAATTTTCCCGAGAAATTTTTAGAACCTATAATTTTAAAGTATAGACGTATTCAACCAGATAAGTTTGAGATATAGCAAAGCAAAGAAATAAAAATAAAGACGTAGATCATTTTTCTTAACGTTGCACAAGAATTTGAGATGTTTAATAAATTGAAAATTAAAAAAAGAAGTGTCTGTCAATAACAAAAAATTTGATTAAATAAGTCTGTTCTGAAAGATAAAGTTCTGTCACGCCTTTTTCAGACACTTGAAATAAATTAAAAATGTCAGTCATTTGAAAAATTTAATTTTAAAAAATTAAAAATGACATAAACATGTCTTATTATTACATATCTTATATATATTGATTTATTGATTTGTTGGAAAAACATGACTTACTAGATTGAGCAAAAAAACTGTCCAGGAAAAAGTTTTCTCTGACTCTCCAGCTCAATTTTGAATTTTATTGCAAAATTTTCCCAGATGTCGGCAAAGATCAAAGGGTTTCTATGTACTTGTCAGGAGGGGTCGTAAATCAATCGAAGCGTGAAATCTTACTGGTTAACTGCTCACATGTCAATTCTGATGAGTTTTCTGAACTCTACGACTCAGCTTACCCATAAAAACATTAAGAATAAAGAGATTTGTAAATAGGAAGTGGGTTAAAAAACGTGACGAACATTTAGCGTTACATTCCTACAAAAATACTATATGTAGATGACTGTGTATCAGGTTTACGGTCTGTCCTTATTCATAAGATTTCTATTTATATCGAGACTACAAATCTTTTTTTTATAATTTACGTCAAAATCTTATTTTTTGTACTAAAAGAGCAATAAGCACTGGAAAAACTAGCATATTTTTGCAAAAATAACCTAAAAAGCTTCAAATAGAATGACATGCTCTGACAACTTTTAATTAGGGTTTTATCGGCTCGGGTATTATAAAATTTCCGGCTCTGTCGCTTTCTGGGGATCCGGTTTTCGATCTTAACTCCCGAAAAATCTGGTTCTCGGTTTGGGAACCACAACTGATGCAACCTTACTTTTGATAATGAAGAATGCTAAAAAATCAGCTAACTTTTTTGAAATAACAAAGCTACATGGATAAATATTGTGTATTTATGTATTTATTTATTGTTTCCGCTTCTATCGATTTTGTGATGTAAGAGTTTGTTGGTCAACAGCCTTTGCCGTCCTATCAGCAGTAGCAACAGAGATTTGCTGGTGAGCCAATAGACATTTGAACTTTTCTGAGCATAAATCATCAACATATTTTTCTGCTATTCTACACAGTTTTCACCTAGTTCTACAGTGTGCTGCGGCCTGTCGAAACGTTTAAGACATTTTGTGACATTCTTTTTGGCGTCTAAATTCCTGACTTATTTACTTCCCAACAAGAAAAATCTTTTTGAAAAACGAAACACAAGGGGGCAAGGGGTGAGCGATGCAGTGCCCTCCGCGTGTCGAAAGTTGTGATGATCCGCCAACACCCCCTCCCTCTTCTATCAGAATTGAAATTTTCTGTTTTCATCCTAAATTTAAAATCGAGTTTCTCCAAATTTTTATCGCCTCTTAGCATTTTTTCATGTTTTCACTCTTACTTCAGTCGAGTCTCTCATTAACATACACCCTCGGGACCTCTCTCTTGCAATGAGAGGTGTATGTTGATGGGAAAGTATGTTAATGAGAGAGCCAGATTCCATAACTTAGCTTAGTGTATGCTAATAGGAGAGTCCTTTTAATTTTAACATAAAATATTTATTCAAACAAACAAAAATCAAAAGTCACCGTAAGTCACCCTATTTGACACACAGATGAACTATTTTCGGAACAGTAGTTTTCTACCAGACAAACGTTCAGAGCATATTCGGAGCTCGTGGTATGAACGACAGCAAAGATTGTTATTCAATTTACATAATCCATTACATCAGTTGGTTTTCATTGGCCTCCTCCGCTTCGGTTCTCAAAGCACCTTCTGCGATTTCAAATTCAATTTTTCATCAGTGGCCAGTTGCTTGTCTACAGCTAGGGGCGGTATTAATAATCGATTTACCCTTACCTTTACCCTTACCTCTACCCGTATTAATAAAAAAAATTTTACCCCTAACGCTACCTCTACCTTTTACCCTTACCTCTACCCTTACCTCTACCCGTATTAATAAAAGCTAGAGGTAAAGGTAGAGGTAAGGGTAAAAAACAACAGGGGGGACCATGGCATATTTTTACCATGAGTGGTAGCAGGGTAAAATTTTTTACCTTCATCTCGATTTTCAAGATATTGTCCCGTAAAGCATTTCTAGGGCAATTTTAGTTTGCTGAACACGAATTTAACGTCCGTTTTTCATTGTTGTGCGTTTCAGTCGCAGAGCTTAAGGCTTACAGTATTAGCTCTTGGCGCTGTTAATGATGTGACTTATTCAGGTGATTGTCGATCATAGAGGGATGTTCACCAACGTTGTTGCCAAGTGGCCTGTATCGACTCACGACGCCTTTATCATGCGCAACTCCAATGTCTTGGACGGGTACGAAGGCGGTCAATTACGAGGCATCATTCTTGGAGACAGTGGATACGCGCTTCGTCCGTGGCTCATGACTACATTTGCTGCACCATCAACTCCTTCACAAAGGCGGTTAGTTTTTCCTTACCTTTGTTGCATGTCCTGTAAACAGTTGTTTTCAGATACAATTCCTCTCTCTGCAAGACACGGGTGCTCGTCGAACAAGTGATTGGCCGCTGGAAGCGTCGGTTTCATTCATTGCATGAGGAGCTTCGGATTGCTATGGAGCGGGTCGCCCCTGCATCGTCGCCGCTGCCGTGCTACACAATATTTGCCGCCTTCGAGGAGTCTCCGATGAAAACGACGAGGAGATGAATGATAATCAGACGCCGAGGAGGGTCTGCGCATGCAATCTCTGGATGAACACGGGATAAAATATGAGGAATTCTATCGTAAATCGTTACTTTGTCCGTTGAGGTGTGCTTTGCACTGTTATTTTGTTGAATAAATCGTTTGGTGCCGAAGCAGTTGTAGGGTAGAGGTAGAGGTAAAGGTAGAGGTAAGGGTAAAAGTTAGAGGTAAGGGTAAAAGGTAGAGGTAAGGGTAATCTTTATTATTACCGGCCCAGATGGTCTGCAAGCTTGCCTTCCGCATTGTTGCTTGCTTAAATTTTTGACCAGAGTCGGCCTGTTTAACAACAATCCATTGTATAACAATTTAGAACCGCTAACAACTTTAACTTTGTTTTGTGCACAACAAATTCCTTTTGAGACGAACTAAAATTTAAAAAAAGAAAAAAAGAGTTACAAATAGATGGTGAACGTTATGAAGGGAGTGAAAAACCATTTTTATATTAAACATTCAAGGTAGGAATCAGTTGGAACTCATGCTGTATGTTAAGAAGTCTTAAGCGCGAAATGTTTTAAATACTACTTTAGGCTGGTTTTGGACCTGACCCACAATATTGGGCTAATGTCAACAACAAATATACTATATATAATATGCTCTCGAAAACCAGTGAACAACTTTTACCGTACTCATTAGTTTATGTTCTTCTCATAGTTTGCCGACATAGACCAAATTGCTTAATTTTACACTTTTAATTACTAAATTTTCTTACTAAATTTTCTTTGCAGCTTAATCAATTGCAAAAATAATGTTCAATTGAAATTGATTCATCTATTGAAATTGAAATTCAATTGAAATTGATTTTGGACATTACAATCATTTTAGGAAGGCAGAACACAAATTAATGAATCACGGTAATAGAGAAAGAATTCAGCTTCATTCAATTTATTTTAATTTCTTGCTTTCTCGTTTTATTTTAAAGCCACTATCAATTTGTTGGAGCTACTTGGATATACTTTGGATATGAAAAAAGTTGTCCCCCAAAAAGGGGCGCAGTGGGATTGGTTGATTAGAGATGCGCGCACTCAGTTACCTTAGACATGATTCCGAGCAAGATTCTTGATCAAAATATGCGTTTAAAGGATTTTTGTTAAGTCTCATGTTGAAAAAACACGGTAAAACTGTCATATCGAAAACTCATATCGAAAACACGGTCGAAAACTCAAAGTGCCTAAAACTCAATTTTGTATGGACCAGAACTCAAAAATAATATCTTTTTTAAGCTGCTGATGTGATTCTAGGTCGATATAAGGTATTTGGAAACACTTTTGAAAAAAGTTGATTTGGGAAGGGGGAGGGCCCCCCCCAGGGGGTATATCCAACTAAGGTCAATTTCTTTAATTTTGTTTCTGACTGGCCTAACTAAAAAAAAATATTTTCAGTTTTTGGCATGGAATCTTTTGCAGCCTTGATAAAATTTCTGACTCTGCTGGCAATGTGCCTGGGTTGTATGGCACTGCGATACACTGGTACGGTGAACTACCGGGCCAAAGGTTGTCCAACAGGGAAGGTATATTCTTTTAGATTATAACAAAATATTACCAAAAGATTACTATATTCATTTTAATGTAGATCGAAGTGTATAAAGATCACGGCACACACGAAAGTTGCGCGTAAGTTTTTTATATCTTTATCAATCATTGCTTATTTTCAGAGGCGTAGCCAGAAATTTTTGAAAGGGGGGGGGGTGGCACCTGCCCTTCTGGCTGCGCCATTGCTTATTTTTCATTTTGTTAACGTTGTTCAAGCGTAAAGCATTACAACGTCAATTTCCAGCGCAGAATTTTACGCTGAGCATTTATGTGATAGTATAATCTTGGAAAACTTTGATCTATGTGGATAAAGACAGATGGGAAATTGCATATTTCAGATTTTTAAAAAAAGTTTCACGCGTTACAGTCGAACCTCGATAGCCTGACACCCATGGAGACCGGCTTCAAGGTGTCAGGTTATTGAGGTGTCAGGTCAACGAGGTGTCGTTTTTTTGTTATGTCGTGTACCTGGCTAATTCGAATGTCGTTGGGGTATCATGTTATCTAGGTTCGACTGTACTACAACTACTATAAAAACTTTTTTTAAGTGTGAGCTGATAACTCTGGGCCTTCGCTTTCTACTGAGCTATCAATTGTGTTATTATTATTGTTTAACGAGTTAATTTTTCAAGTTAATTTTTATAGATGAAATTTAAGCACACATCTGTAAAATTAAACTCAAAAACATATCACTTTTAACACGAGAACGGCGAAACGTGTAACCTGTTGCGAATGGTGCGAAATTTCACGCTGAACATCTTTGTTAGATTATTTTCCCATGACCCCATAATCTATGTGGTTGATAAGGCTATTCAAAGCTGATAATGATTTACATGACCGTCAGTCTAAAATCATGGATGATGCGACGGTTCCCTGTGTTTATTGATGCGCCGAGTCCGAAAAACGTGTTATTTTCGTTTCCCATTTTTTTCGGTGTCGTGCAAAACGATTTTTTTTTAAAAATATTATCGAAAATCGTTAATTTTTAAGGCAAAGGCTTTTGGAAAGTCGACCCTTATACCAAAATCTAGTCTTGAATCCAAATCCGTTAAGAGCAATTGACGATTTTTGATAAAAGTTTGAAAAATAGTCATTCAGGGTCGCTAATCGATATTTTACTGTCTCTTTACTGTTTTTTGTCCGCATAGCTCGCAAATTTCCAAGCTTATTTTATCGTGGACATGCTTAGTATATATATCTGCACTAATACTTCATGAAATTTAAAGGTGGCTAAAAATTGCCAAAAAAATCATGAATTCTTTACCCTTTTACATTTTTATTTTAGCAACTACACAGACTTCAAGAATTGTGTCACAGCCACCGGCCGATGGGAATTTTTTTCGAACGAAAGTCGGGCCATTATTAAAGACGCTGATCTTTACTGCACTGAACCCATCAACCGGCCCACAATTCGAAGTGATATGTTTGATTTGCCAACTACGACACCTCGCAACTCCAACGCTACTGCGTTCTCTTCCTTTCGTGGTTTGACGTTCAGCCGGGGAAGCAACGTCCAGCCGGAGAAGCCTTACAACTCTGATCATCCTATTAAATATGGTGCAGTGCTTGCTAGTTTTGGAGCTTTGCTGAGCATTTGCTTTTATTTTTGATACCATTATGCATAATTAGATCAATCAATTGTTTTATTTGCCTATATATAATATTTTGAACAGAAATTTTATAATAACTTAATAAAGAATAATTTACAAGCTTGCATTTGATATTAACACTCTAAAGGCAGAGAGCGCCAAGTTTTGCTTTTTTTTTCAGAATTTCACGGTGAACACGATGGAGAAAATAAAATTTTAAAAAAAGTTACTATACGAGGGTCAGCTACTACTCTGAACCAGCCAACTCCTGCTTTATGCTCATGTAACTTCAAAGGGGTAGATCTCGCTAATTTTATTACTGATTGTAGGGACTTTTGATTTTAGAAGAAAGCGCAGACCGCACGCTTTCTAAGACATATTGATGAGATATTTATGACAACTACATCTGCAACTTTCGGCTAAACAATGGTTCATTTTTCTAAATGGTTGTTGATACTTGAATATCAACAAAACAGTGTAACAAGACCTATATTTCAATATAGTACAAACTCAATCAAAACCCCACTTTTTGACACCGGATTCGTGTTCAGCATGATTGATTTGCTTATGAAAATGCCTTTAAACCAGGGATGAAATCTGTCCTTATTAATGAAATTTGTCCTTATTTTGGGGACTAACAAACCTATATTTCAATTTAAAAACTCAATCAAATCCACTTTTTGACACGAAATTCGTGTTAAGCATGATTGATTTGCTATTTGCCAAAATGCCCTAAAAGGTCTGTCATTAATGAAATTTGTCCTTATTAATGAAATTTGTCCTTATTAATGAAATTTGTCCTTATTAATGAAATTTGTGAAATTTCAAATTGTCCTCAAAACAATAATTATTCAAATTTTGAAAAAAAAGATTTGATTTTTTTTTATCTCGCGCGGAATTTTAAATTTTGCAGCAACCTGTAAAGTTTAAAGGCAGTTTAATGAACAAATTGACTATGCTGAACACGGACCCGGTCGATTGATCGTGGCGACCGATTGATCGTGTCGGACAATTGATCGTGGATCGAGAAAGGGACGATTGATCGTGGATCAACAAAAAACAATTGATCGATCGAAAAAAGGGACGATTGATTTGGATCGAGAAAAGGACGATTGATCGTGGATCAACAAAAAGGGACAATTGATCGTGGAATAACAAAAAATCTAAATTGCCGCATTTTATTTTTGTTTCTGATTGTATTTCGGACAATTATCGTGGAATCGTGGATTTATCCCAAATGCTTTGTGGAACTGTCGGATAGCGATAGTTGCAAAGTTGTTGTTTGAAATGTACCAGACAACGATTTTCCTGTTCAGAGAATGCCATTTTCGTTGAGATGTTTTGATAGAGAATGATTAGAAAATGATAATGGGCCAAGATGGTGATTATCTCTTATCTTTTGATAACACAGATAAAAATATTAGATTAAAATCCCTACAACGAACCCCTGATTACAGAGTGGTTTTTATACCCTTTTTTCAACTCATATCAAAAATATATCAAAACATATCAAAACAGCAAAAGTGCTTATATCTTCAGCTTCGAATGGTATAAAGCATGTCTAAATATCTTAAAAAAAGTTAATTAAATAATCGAAAACAAATTCGGAAAAAATCGAGACTCACCCTGTATTTGTGAACAAATTAGATTATATTGCTATGTTTTATTAAAAAACTTGAATTTTTTTTTAAGTTTTGTCCAATTTTCGTCTCAAAAAATTTCATTCAGACAATTGCCTAAAAAGATTTTTTCTAGACAATTTCACAAAGCTATGTGCAAGGCTTAAACTTATAATATGCTTATATCAGAATCTTAAAGGGGCATGTTCAAATTTTGTCCCCTCCAATTGGAAAAATTTTCATAGTCATTGAACTTCTGTACGGATTTTTTAACTTGGTTTCTGACATAACTATACCTAAAATAAAATTCTAGGCATTGTTTTGTCAGAAACCAAGTCGAAAAATCCGTACAGAAGTTCAATGATTCCGAAAAATTTTTGAATTGGCGGGGACAAAATTTGAACATGTGAGCATGCCCTTTAAACCAAAGTTTATTCAATGGTTCCAAATAATTATTATTTAGAGTGCATAAAATTGAATCAAAAGTTTCGAATTTCGTACAACACACATACGCCATTTTCACATCTACAATCGCTGTTATGACTAGCGGGATAGTTGCTGCAACGTTGTACGTCTATCACACATTCCCCTCGACAATATTTTTGATTTGGTCCGATCCTCACAAATAAGTCTATGGCTGCAGGAACTAGTGTATCTGAATATTGAATAAAAAACATTACTACTGAAATTTAGGTTGAAATACTTTTCGACCCTGAAATAGTACTTTTCCTATCGGAAATTTGAAAAAGCCTTTACTCTCCAGTGTTTTCTTATCAATTTTTCATTTGTTTGACCAGCATGTAGCCCAAGATCTCAGCTTTCTCACAACCTATTGACTGACTAAGTAAGATTTCGAAAAGTTGGAGGAAAAAGTCTTTTGTCTCTTGTAGTCCATTCAAAAACCTTTCTCTCCAACTTTTCGAAACCTTATTCAGTCAGTTGATGGCTTGTAAAAAAGCTGAGATTCTGGGCTTAACGCTGGTCAAAAATCAAAAAGTGATGAGAAAACTCCTGAGAATAAAAGCTTTTCAAATTTCCGGTAGGAAAAGAGACTTTTCCGGCAGAAAAGGAGCTATTTTCAGGGTCGAAAAGAATAACCACCGAAAGTTTATGGTTAAGCTGTTATGGCTCTTTTATGAACGTTGTCGTCATCGTTGTTGTTGGATTGAATGTTTTATAAAACAGTTTTTACGCCAATCTAACAACAAACAACAAATTTTTCCAAATTATACAAATTTTGCATTTTCAGTCAAGATTTCAGGGTAAAGCGTGTGAAAAAATATTCTTATTCCCCGAAATATTAACTGAAAATGCGAAATTTGTCCAATTTTGAAAAAAATTCGTTGTCGTCGTCGCAGTTATTGGTGTTTTCGTTGGATTTTTAGCAAAAGGGTCGTCGTTGCAATTTATGTTTTTCTCATTTTGGAGGAAAGTTATTTGATGTTTTTCTATTTTTTTTTCGAAATAAAGTTTCAATGCTACAGACATTTTTTTGTTTGGTTTCTCATTACAGTCGACTCTCCGTTCGTTATTGAGAGAGTTCGTTAATGGAGAATGTTCGTCGCCGATGGGAATATTTTGAAAGGCGGGTACCAGTGTAATTTAAACGAGCATTAAAATGTCGCATTTTAGTGAAAGTTAAGAAAAAATCAGTGCTTCCAATCGGAAGCGAACCGACAACCGACTTTTACTGTACGAAGCCCTTTACCACTGAGCCACCAATGCTAATAATCAGCAAGACGACTGTAATACCCTTATTACCATATTTTCTGTATTAATTTATTTTTCAACCCCAAAAAGTCGAGAAAAATTTGGGTCGATTTTGAAATTTTTGGATGCTCAACTAAAATCTGAAAAATGGAATCAGGTAAACTCATGCTAACTAAGAAAACGCAAAAAACAGATTAGCAAAATTATTTTTTTGGGCTGAGATATAGGTCCTTGAGGGGGTGGGAGGTGGTGCGTTTATTAGAGAGGGGGCGTTTAATACAGAAAATACGGTGATTTTTGTCTTATAATTTCACCCGATTTTTCGAGATCTAACGAATTCGAATATTCTTAACCTGTGCCTCAGAGAAAAAATGACAAAGCCTACCAAGGCAAATCGAAGCTTTTTTGAAATTTTTAAAATGATACCTCTGTTGTTAAATCTTTCTCTGTTTGCTTTGAACCTTTTTGCTTCTGGCGAATCACCTTCTTTGTTAGCTTCATTTCTTGCTCTTTTCGCCAAATAATTTTGCATTTCGAACTCTTTGATTAAATTGTTAGCCACTTCCGTAGCCATATAATTATTTGCAGCACTTCTTCCTTCTAATGGTGCTGCCAGGTATAGAGGTGCATACTTATATATGAATCTTTTGCATGTCCCATGAACACATTGACATGACTCTGCCTTTCTACCTAATTTTTTCGCCTTTTTTTCACATTCAGCATTGGTTGTACACGGTCCGTAACAAGTTCCCGCAACATCCGGTATATAGTTTCCTAAAACCTTTAGATAAAGTGAAAATATCAAGGATTATAAACCATTTAGATCTGTGTCCAGCTGCCAGACGTGTGGTCTTTGTGATGTAGGTACACATTTAGAATACAAGCAGGTGCAAATTTTTTTAAAATTAGTTTGTTCTTTATTGCAGTCAGCAGTTACTTTACAAGTTCCTCTACACATGCCTTGGTCTTGAATGAATGCCTTAAATAAAATTAGCACTATAAAGTTAAGCCCAGATTACAGTTGGTCTACTGTTTTGCCTTGGTGTTAAAAACTGAACGAAATATAAATTTTTGTTTTCCTTAATTTACTAAATTTTATGAAATAATTTAGCAATTTGAAAAATGTGAAAATTAGAGCAGAAGATTTTTAAAAAAAAGTTAAGGCTAAAGTACAGTATAAGAAGTCCTCCCAAAAACCGGTTTTAACCACTTTTTCGTGTGTTTTAACATCTTTAACGTACAGAAAACATGTTTTTAGGTGGCGGAAAACCATTTCCGGAAAAAAATATTTTTTGAAAATTTTGACTAAATTTTGACTTTATAAATTTGTGCCTGGACCTGATCACACCCTCCCTCAGAGTTTGAACATAGTTTTGTTAACTGGGACCTACCGCATAAAGAAACTCTAGTTTGCATACTGTTTTTATGCATCCAGAGTTTGTTTTCGAGTGATTTATGTCTCAGGTATGTGTGTGTGCGCATCTCAACCCCAAGCCTTCAAACCTCGGAGGTGGCGTAGGGGGCTTGGAAGGTTAGAGATGCGCGCACAGATTTACCTGCGAGATGAATCCGAGCGACACTCTTGATAATATATGCATAAAGAGACTCTTTTAGCACAGTCCCAGTAATAAAAACCAGGTAGAATATTTTAAAAGGGGTATCCTGGTATCCATGGTGTTCCGCCACCTAAAAACATGTTTTCTGTACGTTAAAGATGCTAAAACACACGAAAAAGTGGTTAAAACCGGTTTTTGGGAGGACTTATTATACCGTACTCCGGCCAAAGTTAAGGCTTGCACTGAGAAAAATTTTTGAATCATCTTTGTTAAAGGAGGTGTGTATCTCCTTTCCGTATCTGGTCCTGCATAGAAACCGTTTAAATTTAAATTAAACCTCATTTATAGGTTGCTGGTTCGAATCCCTCGTGATGTAAACTTTATTTTTCACATTTTATTCGCTCGTTTGATATCAAAATAATTCTCAGGGAATTGTGTACTATGCTAGATTATCAGACAGGATTCCACAACTATTAGCAGGCACTAAAATAAAAGCTGAGGATGTTGCAGTGGGGATGTTGCACAGGCAGCTGACTTTTTTCAAACATGCCCTTTCTTCGTTAAATCAACTTTTCAAACTACCCAATTTCTGAAGTAATTTTTGATGTGGAAAATTTCTGAGATGTACCTCGTACATTTCTGAGTGTATAAAATGACTATCACTCTTCGAAAATTAATAAAATAGCTAGAGAAAATGTAAACCGAAGCATCTGGTTTCTAGCTGACTTTCTTTTGCTTCAAATCGCATATTTAAGACAGTTGTTAATCAAAAAAGCAATCCTGCAAATAATTGTTATTTGAATTTAAACGATTCCCATGCAGCACCAGATACGTTAAGGAGATAAACCCCTTAACCAACAAAACCGAATTCACCAACAAAACCGAATTCAGCGAATCCACGAAGAATTCGCCGGCAAATTCGTTCAATTTTGGCGAATCCGCCTAAAACCTCGGTGAATTCGCCGGTGAATTTGGTTGCAAACCAAAAATTGGCCAACCCTAGTTTTAACCGAAACTAGCTGTAACTACCCTCGTTTTTAGGCTCATGCTCTTGGTAGTCTAACATATGTTTTCCGGGACTGAAAAATGTCTTACGCATTTTTCCGCGGTCTACCACAAATATATGAGTACTTTTTACTAGTTTTTTAAAAAGAAAACTAGATACTTTTGATACGTGGGTCCAATTTCCTATCCCATTTATTAAAATGTATTATTAGTAGAGCATTGTTTAAATCTGTCTTTTTCACTTTCACTGAGGCACTAATGCTACTTTATGAGTTATTGTTGCCCATCAACTTATTTTCACACACATTAAAAATTTGATTAAAAAGCGATTATTATAAATAAGATTTGCAAAATTCTCATTAACGAAAATTAATATGGTCTTTTAAAATGTCTTTTTATGTAATTTTTCTTGAATTAAAAAAAATCGAGACTTAGATGAATAAATATCGTATATTTTCTAATAAGAACTCACACTCTATTAAGGCCCCACCTCCTGAGAGGTGCTGAAAAATAAGGCCCCACCTCCAAAGAGGGGTTGAAAAATAAGGTGCGTGGACGTTTCGCCCAATTTATTCATTTGAATATTTTGGGCGAAACGTTCAAAAACAACAGGGGGGACCAAGGCAGTTTTTTAGGGTTTTTCCGAAAATTTTGAGATTGTGTTCGATCCACTCCAAACCACCCAAAACCACCCCAAACCGCCCCATACCACCCCAAACCATCTTAAACCACCCAAAACAGATAAAATCACCCCAAAATAGCGAAAACTGTTGTGTTCTACGCTAGTCTTGTTTATTTTATTTATTTATATTTATTTATTTATAGAAACTGAAGTTAGTTCAGATATAACATTGCCTCTGTTAAATTCAATACGCTTGATTTAGGGAGTATTTCGATTTTGAGACCAGGAAATGCGATATGAATATTGAGGCGCTAGAATGGTCAGATACAATCCCGAAGGTATGAAATTGATTCCTTGTCCCTTGAATTTCTATTATAATTTCATTCAGCACATTCCAAAACAGCAAAATGGAAGCGATTGTGGAATTTTTGCCTGTGCTTTCGCTGAACACATCGCCAGAATCGCCTCAATCAGCTTCGACCAAGAAGATATGCGTGGCTACCGAAGGAAAATTCTAAGAGAAATTCATGAAGAAAATTTGTATTAACCATTTTGTTTGCAGATGTTATTGTTTAGTTGAATAAAGATTGAAATTTAAAATAAAAATTTGCTGAAAAATGAGACCAGCTAAGAATGGCTAAAGATCTAAAACTAAAACGCAATGTCTAGAGCCAATCTAAAAAAGTTTCTCAAAAATAGTCGTCATGTAATTAAAAAATGAGATGAAAATAGATTTAAAATGTTTGGGGTGGTATGGGGCGGTTTTGGGTGGTATGTTTGGGGTGGTATGGGGCGGTTTGGAGTGGATCGGACACAATCTAAAAATTTTCAAAAAAAAACGTAAAAAATGCCTTGGTCCCCCTGTTGTTGATCCTGTTGTCCCCCTGTTTGAGCGTTTCGCCCAAAATATTCATTTGGATATTTAGGGCGAAACGTCCCTTTACCAAAAATAAGGCCCCGTGGGTCCTTATTAGGAGATCTACGGTAGATATATTGTACATTAGGGCCGTTTCTATTTTGTTTATCTTACGATAGTTGCACCGAAAAACGGTGCTGCGGATGATCTTCTTCGCACTCTAAATCTTCGTTCTTGTTCAATAACATCAAAAGCTTGAAAGTTCATTTGGTCTGGATTTCCAAGTAATGGCAAAGTTAATGCTTCGTCAGGAGGACGGTAGACCAGTGGTTGTTGAAATTGTCTGACAATTTCTTCGTATGAAGGCGGTGCTTGTGCAGCGTGACGATGTGGCTACAAAATTAGTGTTCAATGATAACAAAACTGAATGCATTACCGTGCAATATCCACCGTCTACTTCAAGAAATTCTCTAACAGCACATTTTGCGCATCCTGGAACTCCTCGCAGTCTTACGCTTCTTCGGCCCCTTCCTTTGTTACCAACTTTACGACACTGCGAATCATATTTGCATCTAGTGCGCAAACAAAGGTTTTTGTCAAATTTTGTTATCCTATTATTGCTTTGTTGGGTTACTTCATGTTTTGGTTCTTTAGGCTTACGGGTTGCTATAAATTTACGTTATATTGATACAGTCGACCCTCGATATAACGCCACCCCTGGAACCTTCCTCAAGGTGGCGTTATATCGAGTCGACTGTATGCAAAAATCGACAAGGTGGCGTTATACCGAGCATTTCAGTCGAAAATACATTAACCAAACCGAAATTTCATTTAAACATCTATAATAACGGGTGACAATAAAGTTCCCGCACAAAAGTTTTTTCCCAATTATTTTATCTTTTATCTTATCATGATATAAGATAAGATCTATATACCGTTGTGTAGCCCTGGATCTCCTCTACAAAACGGTATATTGACATCCCAACAATGGCTGATCTGCGAGCAGGAATTATACGACTTCATGAGCAAGGTTAAAAACCAAGAGAAATCGCTCGACTTCTTGATGTTCCACCACGTACTTTGTATGATGCTATCAAACGCTTTGAAGAAACTGGAAGCAATAAAGACAGACCACGAAGCGGGCGCCCAGCTACAGCCGTAACCGATGAAAGCATTCAACTCATTGCTGACAAAATTTGCTACTGCAATGACCACGAAGAAGGCCACATTCACAGCAAATCTGACTCCACCAGAAAATTACCGAGAGATGCTAGCAGATGAAGTTCTCCCGTGGGCCGAGGAGCATATGGACGACAACTGGACTTACCAACAAGATGGAGCTCCTTCGCATCGAGCTCTCGAAACACAAGAATGGATCGAGCAGCACTTCCCGGATTCCATCAAAGTCGATTCTCATTGGGGCCCAAATCCGACTATCAGCGGTGACTGGCCGCCCAACTCACCCGATCTCACTGTCATGGACTACTTTGTGTGGCCGTATCTCCAGTCTAAAGTCTGCTCAAAGCCACACAAGACAATAGCTTTGCTCAATGAATCACTGGTGAAAGAATGGGACGAGATTCCACAAGAAATGATTCAGAAAGCCATTGACAATTTTCCAAAACGTCTCAAGTGTATCAATGCAAATGGTGGTCACTTTGATGAATAAAATTTATGTGTAATAAATCATTTTGTAGAAAAGATCCAGGGCTACAAAATGGTATATAGATCTCATATAAATGATAATGTCAAATGTACAATAATTGGGAAAAAACTTTTGTGCGGGAACTTTATTGTCACCCGTTAATTCAAATCATCAAATTGTATTCAACAAATGTACTTTCTTGTTTGGCGTGAATTGTCTCACCTATCTGGTCATATCAGTCATACAAAATGTCACCTACTCGAACATGTCGATAACTGTACGTTAATAACCGTACTTGTATAATAAACAAAAAATTGTGCAGTTAACGTGGGGCGAAATATGACTCAAGAAGGGTAGTCTCTAATAGACGGGCACCGCCTCATTTTTTGACTAGGATTTCAGAGTTAAGGCCATTTTTGATTGACAATTTCGCGATTTTTTAGGGGTTGAAAAATAGACGCTTATGCCCTTCTAATAAAGAAAATACGGTATGTGTTTTTGCAGAGTCAGAAAAGAACCATGAGACAGAAATAACTTAAAAAATTTTTTGACCAAAATTTAAAAAATAATAAAAAAAACTTTGTTGAGATGCGCTTCATATGGTTAACAACCCTCATGACAGCATAGGAGACATGTTGTATGACTGAGAAAACTGAATAAGTGACACAATTTAAACCAAACAAGAAAGCACATTAGCGCATACATACATGTCAAAGAGCTATGCTTTTTAGGTTTCCGGCACAAAGTGATAATTAAAACGATATTTGCTCACTGAATTTACCGCCGAGTTACCAGAAAATCACAGGGTGGCGCTATATGGAGGGTCTTTTTATTTGTAGGGGCTGATATTTAGGTGGCGTTATATCGAGGGTCTGCTTTGTCTTAATTACGGCAAAACCAACCAAATCATTCCTAAGGTATCGGTATATTGAGGGTGGCGCTGTATCGGGGTGGCGTTGTATCGAGGGTCTGCTTTGTCTTAATTACGGCAAAACCAACCAAATCATTCCTATGGTATCGGTATATTGAGGGTGGCGCTGTATCGGGGTGGCGTTGTATCGAGGGTCTGCTTTGTCTTAATTACGGCAAAACCAACCAAATCATATCCTATACGGGTATTCCGGTATATTGAGGGTGGCGCTGTATCGGGGTGGCGTTGTATCGAGGGTCTGCTTTGTCTTAATTACGGCAAAACCAACCAAATCATTCCTATGGTATCAGTATATTGATGGTGGCGCTGTATCGGGGTGGCGTTGTATCGAGGGTCTGCTTTGTCTTAATTACGGCAAAACCAACCAAATCATTCCTATGGTATCGGTATATTGAGGGTGGCGCTGTATCGGGGTGGCGTTGTATCGAGGGTCTGCTTTGTCTTAATTACGGCAAAACCAACCAAATCATTCCTAAGGTATCGGTATATTGAGGGTGGCGCTGTATCGGGGTGGCGTTGTATCGAGGTCTGCTTTGTCTTAATTACGGCAAAACCAACCAAATCATTCCTAAGGTATCAGTATATTGAGGGTGGCGCTGTATCGGGGTGGCGTTGTATCGAGGGTCTGCTTTGTCTTAATTACGGCAAAACCAACCAAATCATTCCTAAGGTATCAGTATATTGAGGGTGGCGCTGTATCGGGGTGGCGTTGTATCGAGGGTCTGCTTTGTCTTAATTACGGCAAAACCAACCAAATCATTCCTAAGGTATCGGTATATTGAGGGTGGCGCTGTATCGGGGTGGCGTTGTATCGAGGGTCTGCTTTGTCTTAATTACGGCAAAACCAACCAAATCATTCCTAAGGTATCAGTATATTGAGGGTGGCGCTGTATCGGGGTGGCGTTGTATCGAGGGTCTGCTTTGTCTTAATTACGGCAAAACCAACCAAATCATTCCTAAGGTATCAGTATATTGAGGGTGGCGCTGTATCGGGGTGGCGTTGTATCGAAGGTCGACTGTAACAAGTACGTCAATCTTACTTTTCTTTATGCTGCTAAAAGTTGGTGGAAATAAAGCAAGAAGCACCAGTAAAATAAAAATTAATCGCAGTAACATTTTCAATACATTCAGCTCTACACAATAGCTGAATGCATTTGACTAAAAGCTTGTGTTAATTAATGAATACTGTCTGTTCAATTACTAATGTAATTGTTCTTTTAATTTACATTTTTTATAATTCATCAACTAAACATGGTTTTAAAATAAATAATGTTGTCAAAAATTTGAAAATAATAAATTTTTTAAAGAACTTACAACTATTTTATAATAGCTTGATTTCAAAATAAAAAGAAAAAAATTAAAAAAGCTTCAAAACGAACTTTCAAATTCAGAGTGGTTTTTATACCCTTTTTTCAAGTCATATCAAAAATCTGTTTCAACAGAAAAAAATGCTTATAACTTCAGCTTTCGAGTGGTATAAAGCATGTCTGAATATCTTTAAAAAAGTTTATTAAATAATCGAAAACAAATTCGGAAAAATTCGAGACTCACCCTGTACATAAAATTTTTCGCCATTATTGTCAAACGCCCAAAGTTAGTCAGAAAATGTCTCCGAAACTCTCCAACCCAACACCTGACTTATACAGCGCCTTCACTTTATCGAGTGAGTAACAATTTTTTTTGATGCAACCACTTTTGAGATAGACGAACAGATGATGGAACAGATCAACACCAATTTCGAATATCAGCAGGCCAGTGAACACATTAAACACTCTAATAGATAGAGAACTGAATTGCTGGCCAGTGCCAGTGTATTAAGTGCCAGTTGTAAGAGGCATCTCCAGCCTTAGTTAGTCAACAATAAGGGTATCTGGGTCAGGCCTAGGTATATAGCAAGCATTTGCTAAATAGAAGACACACGAGTAGAAACACGAGTACCGTATATGCTTTATTATACGGGCACGCTCTAATAAATGGGCACCTCCCAGAGGGGTTAAAAATAGACTGACATTTCCGTATAATAGAACATATACGGTACTGAGGACCGATTCCATTTAGAGAGTTGCAAGCAGCCAGGGCGTTTGCAATGCTAGCAGCAAGAAACTTAGAAAGTGCCTAGGAGGAAGTTAGGTAAGCATAGTTGACAGAAGGTCAGATGACTAAACTGAGGGGTTTGGTTCAAGATTGTTCTAACGCCGGGTAGCCGGCGTAACGCCGCCTTAACGCCGGCGTTTAGCCCTGATTCAAAAAGTTGGTTGTGGACAAAAATACAATTATTTCGTATGCTGAAATATCGTTTTGTTGCGGAATACAATGAACGGAATACAATGAATAGCTACTTAAATTCTCAAATCAGATAATCCAACGAGAAAAGTTTTGTGCAGAGAGAACGTCGCGTACCGGATTGAAAACGAAAATCCATTAAAAGAAGAGACATGCCGTATTTACTGTATTAACTCCCTCCCCAAAATCCGGAATTTCCCTTATTTGTTGTTCTTGTTTTAACCGACTTTTTCAATAGACTCTCAGAATATAACATACTAATTTTGGTATGCTACATGCTCAAGAGTCTATATAAAAAATTGGGTCAAAAACAAGGAAATCAAATAAAAGAAATTCCGGGTTTTGGGGAGTGGAGTTAATACAGTAAATATGGTAGTCAGCGTTGCTCTTTGAGCATGAGATGTGAATGTTTTTTTATTGAATTCAAAGTAATAGTTAAAATAAATTTTACAAATTTAATCTTTACAAATCAAACTAATTTATTTAAAAAAAATTCGGTTGAAGTTCCTTTTAACCCCCCTGGCCCGAAATCGCGTTTTTTCAACTCCTATCAACTATTTATGGCTTTATATGGATAGAAAACAAGGAAAAACGATTGGAAAGACCATTTCTGAGAAAAAAATTTAGACAAAACTTCGACCAAAACCATGACTATTAAAAAACATACCGTATTTACTCTTGCCTTTGAAATCATGCCTTTGAATGTGTTCAGTGCGTAGAGGATTGCTCCCAGTTCTGCATGTGTCGTTGATAATCACTGCTCAGTGTCTGTGAGAGTTCTTGAGCAAAACGCAACGGCATGAAGTGGGTCTCTCTCAGAGTCAGCTTGCATTAGTGCTCCGCCAAAAGCAATGTTAGAAGCGTCCGTGAATAAGTGGAATGGCTCAGAGTACTGTGGTGGTCTCAATCATGGCTGCTTGTTAAGTTCATCCCGCAGTGTCTAAAAAGCTGGTTCTTGTTGTTCTTTCGATTCAAATGTCGGTTGTTTGCACCGCAGAAGTCTGGTTAAAGATGAAAGCCGGAATGAACTTTCTGAAGAATGAGGTCAGTCCAAGAAACTTTGACGTCCTTTAGCGTTGATGGTCTCGAAAAGCTTCGGATCATCTCTACATTCTGTATAGATGGATTGTAGCCGTGCTCATTGATTAGATGACCAAGATATACGATTCTAGGCACCGCAAACTTGCACTTCTTTAATCGCAGCTTAAGTCCCGCCTTTTTAGTCTCTCGATCAGTTGGCTTAGCGTTTTTAAATGATCTTCTATTGAGTTGCTATGGATTAGGATGTCGTATATGAATGCTGTTACGTTCTTGACGTTTTTTAGCAGTTGGTCCACAATTCTTTAAAAATAGCTGGCCCATTCTTCAAGCAAAATGGAAGTGTTTTAAAGCGATAGACTTTTTTCTCAGTGATTTCTCAGTGAAAGTCGGTCAAAAACAAGAAAAACAAATAAGGGAAATTCCGGATTTTGGGGAGGGGAGTTAATACAGTAAATACGGCATGTCTCTTCTTTTAATGGATTTTCCTTCTTTTTGCACAAAAATTTTTTCGTGGGATTATCTGATTTGAGAATTTAAGCAGCTATTCATTGTAATACCATTAGTATCCACCTAACCCTTGAAAAATATTCTTATTCCGCAACAAAACGATATTTCAGCATACGAAATAATTGTATTTTTGTTCACAACCAGCTTTTTGAATCAAAGGCAGCCTGAATTGTTTAAAAAGCTTCTGGGGTTTTTTACACGATTTAATTACCGTATTTCTAAAATAGCCACCTGTTCGAAAATAGCTATCTTCTAGAAGAGGTTTGAATAAAATAGTTTCTTGCCCTTTAAAATCCACCCGAAGACTTCAGCCTCTGAAAATAAGAACAAAAAGAAAAGATCTCTAAGACCAAAGTAAAAGAATGACACCAAAGAGCTGTCAACCAAAGGTGGAAGTAACAACAAAAATAAAAAATATCTAAGAACAGAACAAAAATTTTTTTTGATGAGTAAGAAGAAAACGAAAAAAAAAATTAGAAGAAATTACGACCAAAACCATGATACCCACCCTTATGGTCGAAAAATGTAGGGTACCTGGATGCCCCCAAAACTCATAAAAAGATAGATTTTGAACATAGTTTTGTTGACTGGGGCCTACCGCATAAAGAAAGTCTGGTATGCATATATTTTTGGCTTGACTGTAGAATCCCCACGGGGAGTGATCAGGTGGAGGAGATAACATCATATTCGTGTTTCTCGACCCCGATTTCATGAGAAAGCCGCGTGTTTTTTTAGTTCTGAGAAAAAAAAAATTTTTCGAACCACAGGGGGGTATCATGGTTTTTTAGTCGAAATTTGAAAAATTTTGAATTCGCGCCTATTGAATTTTCAAGGGATTCGAGGCTGTATTGGGAGGGGAAGGGAATAAAAGGGGCCACTAATCACACAGGGGCCACTAATCACACAGGGGCCACTAACAAAAAGATGTTGAACATAGTTTTGAATACTGGGGCCTACCGCATAAATATACTCTGGTATGCATGATTTTTCATGCATCCAGAGTCACTCTCGAGTGATTTGTGTCTAAGGTATGTGGGTGTGCGCATCTCAACCCCAAGCCCTCTTCATGCTCCAGAGTCACTTTCGAGTGATTTGTGTCTAAGGTATGTGGGTGTGCGCATCTCAACCCCAAGCCCTCTTCATGCTCCAGAGTCACTTTCGAGTGATTTGTGTCTAGGTATGTGGGTGTGCGCATCTCAACCCCAAGCCCTCTTCATGCTCAGAGTCACTTTCGAGTGATTTGTGTCTAAGGTATGTGGGTGTGCGCATCTCAACCCCAAGCCCCATCATGCATCCAGAGTCACTTTCGAGTGATTTGTGTCTAAGGTATGTGGGTGTGCGCATCTCAACCCCAAGCCTCTTCATGCTCCAGAGTCACTTTCGAGTGATTTGTGTCTAAGGTATGTGGGTGTGCGCATCTCAACCCCAAGCCCCCATCATGCATCCAGAGTCACTTTCAGTGATTTGTGTCTAAGGTATGTGGGTGTGCGCATCTCAACCCCAAGCCCTCTTCATGCTCCAGAGTCACTTTCGAGTGATTTGTGTCTAAGGTATGTGGGTGTGCGCATCTCAACCCCAAGCCCTCTTCATGCTCCAGAGTCACTTTCGAGTGATTTGTGTCTAAGGTATGTGGGTGTGCGCATCTCAACCCCAAGCCCTCTTCATGCTCCAGAGTCACTTTCAGAGTGATTTGTGTCTAAGGTATGTGGGTGTGCGCATCTCAACCCCAAGCCCCATCATGCATCCAGAGTCACTTTCGAGTGATTTGTGTCTAAGGTATGTGGGTGTGCGCATCTCAACCCCAAGCCCTCTTCATGCTCCAGAGTCACTTTCGAGTGATTTGTGTCTAAGGTATGTGGGTGTGCGCATCTCAACCCCAAGCCCTCTTCATGCTCCAGAGTCACTTTCGAGTGATTTGTGTCTAAGGTATGTGGTGTGCGCATCTCAACCCCAAGCCCTCTTCATGCTCCAGAGTCACTTTCGAGTGATTTGTGTCTAAGGTATGTGGGTGTGCGCATCTCAACCCCAAGCCCTCTTCATGCTCCAGAGTCACTTTCGAGTGATTTGTGTCTAAGGTATGTGGTGTGCGCATCTCAACCCCAAGCCCTCTTCATGCTCCAGAGTCACTTTCGAGTGATTTGTGTCTAAGGTATGTGGGTGTGCGCATCTCCACTACAAGCCCTCAAGCCCCCTGCGCCCCCTTCGTGGTCCTTCGGGGGCGCAGGGGGCTTGAGAATTAGAGATGCGCGCACTCACTTACCTTAGACATAATTCCGAGAAGTACTCTTGATCAAAAAATGCATACAGAGGTTCTTTTTGCCACGGCCCAGTTGAAAAACATGGTAAGACAGTCTAGTGATACACATATTTAGTTTTTTAATGTTTTGCCATAGAAGTGGCCCCCTTTTTATTCCCTTCCCCTCTCAATACAGCCACCTGATCACTCCCCGTGGGGGGGATTCTATAGTGCAACCATATTTTTTATGTATACAGAGTCACTTTCGAGTGATTTGTGTGTAAGGTATGTGGGTGCTCGCATCTCAACTCCAAGCCCCCAAGCCCTTTGGGGGCCCCCAAACCAAGCCCCCAAAGGGCTTGGGGGCTTGGTTGGTTAGAGATGCGCGCATTCACTTGCCTTAAACATAATTCCGAGCAAGGATCTTAATCAAAAATGCATATAAAGACTTTTTTTGCCGGTCCCCAGTGACCAAAAATGGTAGGTTACCTTTTAATAGGTATCCAGGTACCCTATATTTTCAACCATAAGTGGGTATCATGGTTTTGGTCAAAATTTCGTCTAAAAATTTTTTCTCGAAAATGGTCTTCCTAGTCGTTTTTTCGTGTTTTCTACCCATATAAAGCCATAAATAGTTGATAGGAGGTGAAAAAAACGCGTTTTTGGGCCAGGGGGTAAAAGGAATTCCTGCCAAAAATTCACGCAGACACAACTTCAAACTCTTCAAATGTCACATCAAACGGTAATTTTCCCGGAGCAGCTCCATACATGCCAATCATAACTTCTACAGCAGGCTCAAAGCTAGCCAAACGAAGCAGTTGGAATATCTGACCATCAAACGAATACTTTATCTCTACATAGTCGTCTTTTCTGAGCAACTTTAGCCAAATAGAGTCATGTGTGTCAGGCTTAATGACAGGCACAACCGACCAGTCAGACATTTTGTGTGTGACTACGGCACTAATATTTTGCATTTCATTCACATACTCTATGCCAGTTTTTATCCAATTCTCATTGTTTGTTCTGATCATCAATCCAGCTTGGTGGTAAAGTTCGCAATAAGATCCAATAACCTTGACGCTAGCTTCAAAGTCACCTTCTTTTTTGGCGTAACATAAAGGCCCGTTGTCTGTAATAAATCCATAGTGGGTAATACGCCAAAAATCAGTGTCTGGCTCAACTAAAAAGGTTTTGATAAAAACACTGAAACAAACGTGGAGCCGGTAGCATTAGTATTGCTGTTGGTATTTTTTTATTACCTGTCATTTGTAGACCAGTTGGAGAAAGATAAAACTTTTGCGGTTGGTTAAGCCACTGCATTGCTGGTGTATCTTAAATAAATTTTACAGAGTTTGACCCTTCCCATCTTTCCTTATGAAAAAACACCTACGATAAACTGCCACCAAATCGGCGTTTCCAACGGTGGCGGTTTATCCAGGTTCGATTGTAATACAGGGTGGCGCAATTTTGTCTACCAAGTTGTTTTTGGCCATAACTTTTTAAATTCGCGGTATTTTGCCGAGATTTTTTTTTATTCGAAAGATGAGACGTTAGGAAAGCTAATGACAAACTTGCTCATAAATCTTGTTTTCGAAATTGTGAAAAAGATGGTTTTGTTTTAGGCTAATTATTTTTTAGCTATGTCGTATACTGCGGAAGAAAAAGCTTAAGCGGTCGAATGGTTCATCGAGGCCGGAAAAAATGTGGCCAATTTCGGCGTTCGTTATCGAAGAGAACTGGGGAGGAATGTCAAGGTGCCCGATCACAAAACAGTTCTCGATTGGTACGTCAAGTTCAGGGAAGGGCGATTGGAAGGAAGAGTCAAAAAAGGAAACAAGGTTGGTTTTCCCTTTTTCTTTTTTGGTATCATTCTTGTTAATTTCTGGGTGTTATCAATAAAGTGTTATCAGCAAGTTTGATGTCATTAGCTTTCCTAACGTCTCATCTTTCGAATAAAAAAAAATCTCGGCAAAATACCGCGAATTTAAAAAGTTGCGGCCAAAAACAACTTGGGAGACAAAATTGCGCCACCCTGTACAGTCGAACCTGGATAACACGAAACCCCCTTAAGTTCGTTCCCGCCTTGGGTCCGACACTTTTTTCACCTCGATTTTTGAAATCTTTTGCCAAATGTGATTCGCCGGTCTAGTCCGAAATATCGCAGGGATTCTGATTTTGCCGGTCGTTTTTCCAAAATCTTCTTTTTCGACATAAAGACCCGCGGACCATGATAACCCGACACCCCTTTTTGAAAATCAGGTGTTGAGTTATCGAGGTTCGCGGGTCTTTATGGCAAAAATAAAATATTTTGGAAAAACGACCGGCAAATAAAATCCTTGCGATATTTTGAAATGACTGACGAATCACATTTGGCAAAAATTTCAAAATCGAGATAAAAGTGTCGGACTAATAACGAACTTAAACAGTATTATCCAGGTTCGACTGTATCAATAACATTTAAAATTTTCAGAAATTACTAGTAAAAAGATTTCCTCGCGATCTTTTGGACTAGGCTGACAAATTATGTTTGATAAAATATAAGAAAGAAATAATTAATTTATTTTACTTTAAATTAAATTTGAAAATTAAATAAACACAAAATTTTTGCTTTGAAAAACTGAAATAGCGGGCTTTTAAATAAGTAAACAGCTACTTTTAAACAAATTTTCGTTTAATTTTATCACGAAAAAATTTGTAAAAATTACATTTTTACATTTTAAATCTTACCTCTACAAAAAAATAAATGAAATTTTATTTTTTCAGATGGTCTTTAACCAATTTCACATTTACAGTAGCGGACAAAAAACTTGCACCAAGGATATATATTTCAAAACATGAGCTGGTGCTCCCAGAGATGCTCAATAGGATTCAGATCCGGACTTTGCGATGGCCACTTGAGAACTTCCACTTCATTGTCGGCAAACCATTTCTTTAGCAGCTTGGAAGCGTGCTTGCGGTCGTTGTCCTGCATGAAGATTCAGTCATCCGAGAGGCAGGTGATGGCATGCTCAATCATATTGTCATCGAGGATTTTCTTATACATCTCTGCGTTCATTTTTCCTTGAACTCGAACCAGCGGACCAACTCCATCTCTCGAAAAACAGCCTAAAACATCAGTACACGCACAGGAATAATAGCGAAAAAAGGTTAACAAAATACCCCAGACCATAACCGACCCTCCTCCATGCTTGACTGTTGGCACCTGGTACTTTGGATCATTCCTTTTGCCGCGCGGGCGTCTAACATAACGGATTCCATCAGAAGAGAAATATATATCCTTGGTGCAAGTTTTTTGTCCGCTACTGTACTACCATTTACTACCTTGACTCACAATTTAGACACCGCACCATGCTTTTTGTTATTTTTTGCTTTGTAATCCCTTTTATGTAGTTTTTAGCGACAAATAGTTTTTATTCTTTATATTCCATCCAATATTTTTTAAATTGACATTGAAGATAATCGCATTTCCAGGCTCAAAAGCCATAGACATCAATTGGTCGAACCTATCGGGTACACCTGGGTGGGATTATATTCAATATCAATTTTAGAAAAAAAATGAATGGTATATAAAGAAGAAAAACTATTTGACGCTGAAAACTACATTGAAAAGGATTACAAAGCAAAAAACAACAAAAGGCAAATAAAGGAAGCATAGGGCGGCGGTCGAACTCGAATATTTGTCAGTATCATTGCTCAACTTTCAAACGATTAGTTACCTTAAAAAAATCGGCATAGCGAGATCTGCGGATTAACATTTGCGGATACAACTTTTGTGGACCTACATTTGCGGACATACATGTGCGGCAAGACTTTTGCGGAACGTCATTTGCAGACTTAAGCGGAGGGAAATTAGCGGAATGACTTTTACGCCGCAACATTTGAGGATGCGACATTTGCGGAAACGACATTTGCGGAAATAACTTTTGCGGAGCGACATTTGCGAAATCACATAAAAAACCATATACTGTATATATATATATTTTCACTAGTGCTTTTTAATTATAATAACTAAAGACAATAAATATATTTAGTGAACAATATGTAATTCTATTACATTTTGGGTTTTATGTCGTTTCCGCAAATTTCCTTCCGCAAAAGTTATTCCTGCAAATGTCGTTAGTGTTGTGGTGATATGTGTATTTTGAACTACAGTTTGTCCTGACACGAATTGCGTGTCATTGTCTCGTATATTCGGTTGTTAGGAAGTTAATTAGATAATTGTTGCATTGTTGTATTGTGTTCTGTTATAAAGTTCAGCTGTTTATTCTTGCGCTCATACTTCTTGCCCATCTAGTATACAACATATTTGGCGCAGTCGCAAAAGTCAAAATGGAACCTGTTGATATTAAACAGCTTCTTGAGCAAAATGCTCTGTTGATGAAAGCTCAGAGTGAGCAAAATGCTGTTATTTTGAAATTTCATTAGATAATTGTTGTATTGTTGTATTGTGTTCTGTTATAAAGTTCAGCTGTTTATTCTTGCGCTCATACTTCTCTACACAGCATAACACTATTCAGGGTGCTAGCTCTAGTGACAACTTCGATAAAAATATGCTGGTTCAGAGCTTCTCTAAATTGTTCAAAGAAAACGTGTTGGGTCATTGTATTAAGGTCAAAGCGCATTTGTACATAAACTCTGAGGCTAGGCCTGTTTTCGTTTCCAAAAGACCAGTTCCGTTGGGAGTCGAAGGTGATATCGACTCAGAGCTAGACCGCTTACTGAAACTAGGTGTGATTCGTCCCATCGATTTCAGTGAGTGGGCTGCTCCGATAGTTGTGGTCAAAAAGAAAAATGGTCAAATTCGAGTATGCGCTGACTTTTCTACAGGACTCAATAATGCTCTGGAGCTGAACAAACATCCTTTGCCTTTACCGACTGAAATTTTTGCAAAGCTAAATAATTCCAAATTCTTCTCTTGCCTGGACTTGTCTGACGCTTACTTTCAAATCGAGTTGGACACATATTCAAAGAAGTTGTGTACCATTAATACTCATCGAGGTTTATTTCAATACGAGCGGCTACCTTTCGGGATTAAATCAGCCCCTTCAATATTTCAAAAGGTCATGGACCAAATGCTCGTAGACTTTACCTTCGCTTTCGCTTACCTAGACGACATAATAGTGGCCAGTCCTACAAAGAGCAGCATGCAAAGATCTTTATGCCGTACTACATAAAATTGAGTCATTCGATTTGTTCTTAAATTAGACAAGTGCAAATTTTCTCGAGGAAATAAACTATTTGGGACAGATAATCGATTCAACCGGAATTCGACCTAATCCAAACAAATTCGCCGCCATCAAAAATATGCCGAGACCTCAAAACATTTCGCAAGTCAGATCTTTCCTAGGAGCTATCAACTTTTACGGAAAATACATCAAAGAAATGAAGGTACTTCGAGGTCCCTTAGACAAACTCCTTCAGAAAGATGTTCCCTTTGTCTGGTCAAGGGAATGTCAAAGTTCTTTTGAAAAGGCGAAGGACATAATCACTTCTGATCTTCTTCTCGTACATTTTGATCCTCGTAAACCAATAATTGTTTCGGCAGATGCTTCTAAAGATGGCATAGGCGCAACAATCTCTCATAAATTTCCGGATGGATCGATCAAGGTTGTAGAACATGCGTCTAGAACTTTGAATTCTGCTCAAATAAATTACAGTCAAATTGAAAAAGAGGCTTTGGCACTTGTATATGCCGTAAAGAAATTTCACAAATACCTTTTCGGGCATAAGTTTCTTTTGCAGACTGATCACAAACCTCTACTTGCTATTTTCGGTTCTAAAAAAGGTGTTCCTATATACGCTGCAAGTAGACTTCAAAGATGGGCATTAATCTTAAGCGCTTAGCTCTTGCTCAAACTTACGTTTATTGGCCAGGCTTAAATTCGGATATTGAAAATACAGTTAAAGGGTGTACTGAATGCTCGAATCATGCAAAGAACCAAATTCGAAACATTCTTTATCCGTGGCCAAAGTCTACTAATCCATGGGACAGAGTTCACGTTGACTTTGCTGGTCCTTTCCTGGGAGAAAATTTCTTGTGTATTGTCGATGCACATTCTAAATGGCCGAAGTTTTCGAATGAAAATACAACTACTAGCTGCTTGATTCGGGTGTTACAGTCACTGTTTGCGAGGTATGGATATCCAAGGGTCCTAGTTTCTGATAATGGCTCGCAATTTACATCATTCGATTTTCAAAATTACTGTAAAAGTAAGGGCATTCAATTAATTCATTCTCCACCATACCATCCGCAAAGTAACGGCCAAGCTGAAAGGTTTGTCGATACTTTTAAGCGTACAATTTCGAAGATTCGGTCTTCAAACTCGGTGGATGCTTCAATTGTTGAGTATTTGCGAACATACAGGTCTACGCCTAATTCAACTATAGGAGGTAAGACACCTGCCGAGTTGGTTTTGGGAGATCAATGCGTACTGAAATATCTCTTGTGCGTCCAGATAAAATTCAAAAGCCTCCTCATACAGATAAATACAATTCAAACATGGAGCGCAATTTCAATTCACATCATAATGCCCGACCTCGGGAATTCCAAATTTCAGATAAGGTTTATTTCCGCAAGTACCAAGGACTGAAAGCAAGCTGGGAGCCGGGAGAGATCACAAAGCGGGTTGGTGAGACTTTGTATGGTGTTATCTCTAGTTCAGGTATTCTCCACATGCGTCATGCAAACCAGCTGCGGCCTCGATTCTCTATTGTGGATCCATTGTTCGACGCAGGCGGCTCTAAGGAAAGAAGCGATCTCAATTCAGGGAAACAGTCAGTTCAAAATAGTCATTCTCTGGTTAGTCAAAATTCACCTTTAACCCCTCGCAGCCCACTTAGATTTTCTAATAAGACTCGTCAACCACCTCCAAGGATCGTTATGGATCCTACGCAAAAGCGTTATGCTATGCGTAGGAGCACTTTTCAATAGGGGTGGAAGAGAGAGTCCATGTTCAATTAACCACATAAATTTCTTGCATTCTAAACACACTTCTTCTCTTTCACCTACAGTTATTTCTTGGCTGTGTCATTTATTGCATACACTTCTTAATGAGGTTTTGACATGGGAGATGCATCTTAGCGGGATGTATTCTCTGGATTCCCAGTAGCCCGGTGACCGGTTAACGTAGTCCATTTAACTGAAGGTTATTAATTTCTTGTGTGTGTACTTTCCTGGGGTAATTGACTGCGTTCTCTCTCGTCCCGATCCTTTCCTCTTCGTCCTAATTCTCCTTTCTGTGTCATCATCTAAGTGTGGGTGTGTTGTGGTGATATGTGTATTTTGAACTACAGTTTGTCCTGGCACGAATTGCGTGTCATTGTCTCGTATATTCGGTTGTTAGGAAGTTAATTAGATAATTGTTGTATTGTTGTATTGTGTTCTGTTATAAAGTTCAGCTGTTTATTCTTGCGCTCATACTTCTTGCCCATCTAGTATACAACAATTAGGTACTTTTAATTAGGCACTTTTAATTTCTTTTTTTTTCAAATTGCTCGGTCATAATTGGTAACTGGTCGGCTAGGTGCCCATTTTTTAAAGACTTTTTTGCGTCAATGTGTTCTTCTATAGATTTTATGACCATTTTTTAAAGTTGACTGCTTATTTCTCAGCTAAATTCTTGGCTACATAATGAGGGGTCAATTTTTGAAAATATTAGTCTTTAAAAAATACACAATGACAGAAAACTTTCTTTAAACTTAGACTTCTCGGACGACCTGATATATGAGCTAAAGGGTGTTTTCAGACATTTTTATACTTTTTCAGGTCATAAAGGAAAAAAAATTAATCGCAATTTTGGTATACTCAAACCTTGATATAGTGGGTGCTTTTTAGCTCGGTCGGACACTTTTTCTGAAACTTCCACTTTTTTACATGCTCTCATTTGACAGCCTGATTGAAAAAATATAGATGAAAGTGTTTTTATTTAATATGTTTGTACATATATATTTGAAAAGTGCGTAGAATATGCTTTTTCAGCAGTTGATGGAATAGAATGTATTCAATATTCTTTTCGTTTCTTTTATGAGCACCTATTTTTCATGTTGTATGTTGAGATCAGCTCTCAGCGCCAATTTTCAAGTCAATGACTTTCGACATGAAAGCTAATAATACAGTCAGACAAATTTCAGATGGTGAGATTTGATTTAATAAATTTTGTGCAGTGAATCTCTTGCCTGTCCCTTGAACGGTTTTCCTTTAAAACACTACGGTCAAATGGACTTAATGGCTGATGGCGCTTATTATTTAATTGGTGGTCTAGAATGGAATATTTACGTCAAAAAGGATCTTAAATTAGAATTTCTACTTATTCTAAAAGACTTGCATGATTGTCTATTTTTGAATCGCTCCTGACTCCCACATATTACTTTATCTAAAATGAGCATTGCATACATGCACGAATCACACAAATGATTCTAACTTTTGCATATTTTTCTGTTTTCTGCGGGGTGCTCGTCTATTAAACACTGTCTGTCTATAAGAATAAGTGCGTTGACTTTTTATATTTTGTAAAATTACAGACAAAATATTATTCCCAACACTTTAGACCAATGAATGAAATCTGGCGCTTAGATCTAGTCAAGTACCAATGGACAAGAATCAGTTTGACAATTAAATATCCAGTTGTCAATTCAGGCTGCAAATACAATTACATTGTGAGATTTTTAAAAATGACGATAAAAGTTTAGCTAGTGATCGACTTGTCAACCTCGAAACTTGACAAGAATGGATATGGATTTTTTCTGTTGCAAAAAGATTCCTTTTTGTTGAAAAGGAATTTTTTGGTGAAAAAAAGTTTTGGTGCAAATCGGATTTTTTCGCATCCGTTTGTCACCAAGAAAGATCCTATTTGCACCAGAAAAAATCCATATCCGAATGTAACATTTTCTTATTCGTCAACTCTAGAGACCATACCAGGGTTGTTACACCTTCAATGAAGATCTTCAATGAAGGTGAAGGCCCTTCTGAAGATGGTGTATAAAAAATTTTCAGGTGAAGGAATGAAGGTAAAGGCTTCATGGGGGCTCATTTTTGTATTGAAGCGAGGGTGAAGCCTTCACACTTAAACCTCCTTCAACGAATATCTTCTTTAGACAATGAAGGAGGAGGAAGTCTTGTATGACTAGCTTTACCCGCAAATCCCAGTGGGTATTGATTTGACAAATTTTCGCAAAAATAGTCAAACTCGCGCTCACAGTTTTACTAATCTTCTAATCTCCCAGCCTTCCTAATCCCACACCAATTTACAGGACCCAGATGTGGACTCAACTAGCAAGTAGAGAAGCGTTGAAGAACGGAAACCAAGCGGCACCGCCTAACAACAATGCAACGACTACAAGAAAGAAGAAGAATCCAGGCAAAACTTCAGAGCAGAAGCTGGGAGACTCGGAAACGAGTAAGTAATCATTTGAGATGGAAGGGATCTGAAAACAGCAATACATGTCCGCTTCAAGCGAGTCTTCCAGTCGGATTGGAGTACGCCGGACCCAAGTTTTCTCTCCGCGGCTGCCCTGGTCACTCGTACCTTCAAATATGTGGCTACTGATCCTAGAATCCGAGATACCATCAAGCAGCTGGTAAGCCATTTTATTATCCTTGACCATTTTTTATTTATTCTTCCACTATCAATATCTTCAGTACTCCTCACGATTCCACATCGATCTCTTGGCGGAAGAAGCCATTGAGACTCAAATCAACGGAGAAGCCGAAAAGGAAGAAGTAGTAGTGTTGCAAGAGGAGTACCTGTTCGGCTTCACATCAACCCCTGTAATCAAGAGGAAGAAGATCAATCCCATCACAACGCTGGACATCGAAATCACCTCCTACCTTGGCATGACAAAAAGATCCCGACGTGTGGCGCTTTTGGCTCGAGAACACCGCCAAGGTAGGGATTTTATTTATTTTAGGGGCAATGATGAACTTTTATTTCAGTTTCCGAAGTTATCTCTCTTAGCGACATCTCTCCTAGTGACTCCTGCGACATCCGGCGCTGTGGAAGGGACTTTTTCAATTCTCGGCCAGTTAACACAAGTGTGGCGCGTGCCCGGCGGAAGGTGTTGCTCACGTTCAACCAGGATTTTATTGACATTTGAATAGTTCTCTATTGTTTGATTCGATTGACTGGTTTGTTGGAATAGATTTAGCATGAAGATATAATGATGGAGTCCATTTTTAATGAAGAAACTAATGAAGGAGAAATTTTTAATGAAGGTGAAGGCTTCAGGAAAAAAATTTTGGGTGAAGGAATGAAGGTGAAGCCTTCAGAAAAAATTTTCATTAACAACCCTGGACCATACCATATTGAGCGTCTTTTTATTGACACAAACTTTCGGAAAAAAAACCTGTAACTCTTTTTATTTATACAAAAGTTTTGCATGTCGTTTCATCTTGCAGCGAGGGCCTACAAGATGATCTATCAACGTAAATATTGTTGTGAAAATAAAAAATTTAAGTGGATTCGTTACCTAGAGCCGCACACTTGTAGCAGGAATCTAAGCACGGCTCCAGAGTGGGAATCCGATAAATTTTATTCCTTTTTCAAAAGAATCAATAAATCATTATAATCATAATCCTTTAATAAATCATCCCCATCTAGCAATTGTGGACGTGTCTAACATGGTAAACGTTGTGTGCACTGAACTATGGGTTCTGTGCAGAATGCACAATGGGCGGAAAAAATAGGAAGGGAGGAATAGGAGGGATTCAAACGGATAAACCAGCATTTGAAAATAGTTAATTTTTGCCTATTCTTCACCACCCGCAATTTTTATCAAAATATGAGTGGTAATTGCATTAATTTATGTATCACATGGGCGTGTAATTTCTCGTAATGCAGAACGTGATCAGAGCTATCGATTGTGAGCAAATTTGTACGGAGTTATCCGGGGTTATCACATTTTCACAGAAAATTTTCGATTTTTTTATAAGCCAATCCTCGGAAACCTTTAATTTTATCAGTTTAGGGCAGTTTAGGAGGTACATGCGAGGATTTTCATCAAAAGTTCTATCTAGAGTAAAGCTTTTTTGTATCAAATTAGCACTAAGTTGTAGCGCAGTTCAAGCGCTACAAAAACGCATTTTACAGAAAAACTTAAAAAAAAGTGCTGAACTATAACAATTTTAAAAAAATCAATTTCTTGAAAAATGACCAAATCCGAGTTTTTTCCAATTTTTCGGATCCGGTCATTAATTAGAAAAAATGCGATAAATTACATTACTTCTTGAACAGAATAGTCTTTTGCACTTCATTTAAAGATTTGTAATTTTTTTGACAACACAAATCTTTTGATTTTTTTAAATTTGACGTCAAAATTTTTAATTTTGGTGCTCGAAATTAAATAAACATGTGAATAAAAGGCTCGTGTGCTTTTTAAAGACCCTTATAATTTTTTTTTGTAAATACTGTATTTCCTCTAATAGAGCCCCCTTGTTTTTTTACTAGGATTTTATAGTTAGGGCCATTTTTAAATTTACAGTTTAAAGATTTTTTTTATGCATCCAAAAAATAAAGCCCCGGGGCCCGATTAGAGGAAATATGATATCCGAATAAAGCTCCACAATCAAATTTATTTCTTCATTTATAATTAAAAGCAAACATTCCTTCATTTATATTTCCGGAAATATTCCGGTTTTATTCTACAAGTCGGCGTCAACAGGTCGGCAATTTAGAGTCAATTTTAAAAATATGTTAAGCGGTGACGATACGGTTAATTAAAAGTATGAAGCAGACAGTCTTCAGCGCAGTCATGTTTCTGCAACAATAGACTTCTCGTTTTGAAAATTTGTTCAAATATTTTCGTATGCTAGACAGAGTATAAGAATATGAATAAAGCTAACAGAAGTTACTCCTTTTTATTATATTAATTTTTATATTGTTTTTACTACTTAATATTTGTTTTTCGAATATATGTCATTCGAAAATTAGTTTATAAACAAGTCTATATCCATTTGCTTATTGAAGATTTACAAACAAAGATCAGCAACTAAATATATTTTATTAATAAAAAATGAAGTGTGCTGTGTTGGACAATCTGATACTCTAAAGGTGGCTGAGTTTTTTAGCGCTTTGTACTGCGCCTGTAGTAAAATATTAGGAAGTACGGCGCTACCGGATCCCCCAAATGAAATTTCCTACACGTTGAGCACGATAAAAAAGGTGTTTTCACCTACTTTTTTCTATAAAAAGTCGATTTTTTTTTAATCTTGAATTTTGGTATTTTTAGTTGATTTCTGTTTATTATAACTTAGTAAATCAGATGTTGAGGGTACCTTGACCCCAAAAAGATGGAATTTGAACATAGTTTTGTTAGCTGGGGCCTACCGCATAAAGAAACTCTGGTATGCATACATTTTTTATGCGTCCAGAGTCACTTTCGAGTGATTTGTGTCTAAGGTATGTGGGTGTGCGCATCTCAACTCCAAGCAACCAAGCCCCCTGCCCTTCGGGGGCGCAGGGGGCTTGGTTGGTTAGAGATATATATAAGTACAGATACCTTAGACATAATAGAAACACTTTTAAAAAAATTTCATTTGGGGGGGGGGGTATACTCCGGTAGGTTTGGAAATACTAAAATATTGGGACGTTTTCAATTATAATTGTTTGTTTCGGATAAAAACTTGCCCATGAATCTAGCAAATGCAGTTAAATAAACTAAACTTTTAAAAAAAAAATTTCATCAATCATAAATTTAAACACTAAATACAATTTTAACCAGAGTAACAGCTCTCTACTAATTAACAGCCAATAACATTCAAACAGTCGAATTTTGTTGGCCAGTTGTAGCATTCGTCAAAAAATCTGCCACAGTTGCTACAGTCACATTTAGCACTTGACTGACTCTATCTGTAGACTTTAGGTTTTTAGTACTCAAGGCAGGGAATGTTGTTAGTTCAGTGGACAGACCGTTGCCATAAAATGGATCCTAAAAAACTAAATAGTTTATTAAGAGTCTTCATATTGGGTATTAACATAAGTTTTAGTAACACTTGTATGACTATTTTCTGGTGCACTTTTCAAAATCTGATCTTCTTTTTTTATAAATTGATGTTTCCCACCATCAGAATAGAGAAAATCGCAAAAAATTGCATTTTTCGCCTTGGTCCCCCTGCGGTAGTTTTTCACCCATCAAAATTAAATTTACTAGAAACAGCAAGTCCGAGATTCTGACACAGGATTCGTGACTAGCGTACCCGATTTGCTTATGAAACTACTCTTGGACGTACAAATTGACTGTCATATTTCAAATTCCTCTCAAGATAATAAACATTCGAATAATCTATACTGTTTTAATTCAAATGTTTATTGTCTCGAGAGGAATTTGAAATATGACAGTCAATTTGTACGTCTGAGAGCAGTTTCATAAGCAAATCGGGTACGCTGATCACGAATCTGGTGTCGGAATTCCAGACTTGCGGTGTCTGGTAAATTTAATTTTAATGGGTGAAAAAATGACCACAGGGGAACCAAGGCAAAAAATGCAATTTTTTGCGATTTTATTTATTCTGATGGCAGGAAACATCAATTTGTAAACGAAATATTAGTCATGAAGATTAGATTTTAAAAATTGCGCCAAAAAACAGTCATACGAGCGTTCCTGGAACTTATGTTAATACCCAATATTATGCTAACTTACACTTTCCTCACTTGAAGCATGATGAAAAGTTTCAGGTGGGATGATAAAGATTAAACAAAATGCATATAAAGCAGCTATGACCATTAGCACTGCCTTAAAGGAAGTTAGTTTGCGTATCCTGGAGTCTATTACCAGGTTAATGGCTACTGCAGCACCTAGAGTAACCATAAATATGAGCAGGCCATCAAACACATTCAATACTCCCTCTGCCGACCAATAGATAGTGAACTGTATGGCTGGCCAGTGTATTAGGTACCAGATGTAGGAGGCATTTCCAGCCTCCACTGATGCTCGGTTAGTCAGCAGGTAAGGCATCTGGGTCTGAAACGATCCTAGATAGAGCAGGCATCCGGTAGACAGAACCACAAATACTTGGGAGTAGTTCCATTTGAAGGGTACCGAACAGCCAGGGCGTAATCAACACTAGGAGCAGAAGGCTTAGGAGCAGGTTAGGGAGGAAGTTTAGCATCGTTGATAGAAGGCTAGTTGACTAAAATAAAGGGTTTGATTAGATGTTTTGGTAAAATAGGGTCAGGTAGTTTCAAAGTTAATTTACTGAAAAACGGTTCAGAAAAATACTTGATTTTTTCAAGTGACTGGTAAAATCATTTATCCTATCCATTTTTTTGATTAGACTAACCGAAAAACTGTCGCAAAATTTACCATTTCCTGGTTAGCATGCAAAACATCAGTGGCTCCTGGTCCACCTATTTCATCCATTTGAAGTAAGCCCTTGGTCTCATCTACACACTCTATACTGAACAGATCATTCTCTTTCTGGCCACTACCACTCATCTGCCTATTTTCAGCTCTTAGGAGGAAAGCCATAATTCCAGCAAAAAACTGCCAAAACCTGCAGAACACCAAACTAGAGGCTATCGCCTTGCTGGATATAATTTGGAGGCCGAATGAAGCAATCATAACCACCGAACTAATCCATGCAGCTCTGCTTCTCCAGCAGGGCTTTAGCAAAAAGTAGTAAATGAAGGGGGCAAGCAAGTAGAACTGCATTTCAACTGCCAATAACCAGGTGTGAAGGAAGAATCGGTAGGTTGATACATGGGCAAAGTAATTATCCAAGTAATTATCCTTGAAAATATTTTGGAAGTTGGTGGAGAAAGTGAGCGCACTAATGGCATCTGAGCGCATCTGTCTAAAATCTTCAGGACTAAGAAGAAAAGATCCGGCATGAAGAATGGCATAGATTACAAGGGCGTAAATAGGCACTACGCGCTGGATTTGTTTCGTGTAGAACCGGGAGATGATGGTAGAGCTAAGTTGGCTGTGTTTAGACAATATTCGGGCCGTCAAGTAGCCGGAGATAACGTAGAACCTTAAATCAATTAGGCTAGAATTCATTGCAAATGAATTTAAGATCTTTGCCACAATGGTTTTTTAACTGGTAGGATTTTTATACCAGAAAAAACAGGGGTATCATGGTTTTTTTCAAACAACTTTTTTACTCTAAAATAATTTTCTAGGCCCTTTTTATCATCTGTTTTTTTAATGTTTAGTTTTAGTGACCACATTTAATGTTTAAGCTACAAAGCTACTAAGCTTGGTTGTGCACTTGAGGGTCGGTCGTAGCAGCGTGTGGTGAGATCGACAACTCAGGTTCAATTCCCGTGTCCGCTTTGTTATTTTTGATCATTAATGTTAATGCATAATTTTGAAATAAAAAAGTGTCGCGCGCATTTGAATTTGCCATATTTCCAATGTCCCCAACAACTATGGTCCTTTAAAAGGTTAAAAAACAGGCACTTGTTTACTTGGGGGCCTTTTTGGTCAACTGTGAATAGTGTTCAGACGTCTCCTAAGTAATTTTTATACGCTAAAAACGATAAAAAAGTTCTTTCCAAACAATTTCCGTACTAAAAAGACATGTTTTGAAAAAAAAATTGGTTATCAAAGGTTGACCAACTGCCTTGGTCCCCCAAGGTAGGCTGAGCGAATGAGAGCGGTGTCAGACTACAAAAGATGCTTCTCGACAACAACAATATTCGCACTCAAAATCCTTGTAAACACTTATTTTACGATATTTCCACTACGTTTTGGTTGCTGGAGCTGGGCAAAAAGTTCCCACCTTGGCACTATTCACAGTTGACCAAAAAAGGGGCCCCCCAAGTAAACAAGTTCCAAAAAACAATTCTACAGCATTAAATTAGCTTAGCAATAAACGAAGAAAATTTTCGGAATAATTTCACGCTGTACCAAATTTTTTACGTTCAGTGGTCATGAAAATTTGATTTTCGAAAAATGCGACTTTATATTTCGGTCGAATAATTTTAATTTTTTTAATTTTTATATTTTTCACATTTTCTTTATAGTATACGTGTTTGAGAACAAAGATATCATAAATATTTACATGTCCACTCCCAAATAACCACTTGTAAACACTTTAGGCCAAATGTTGAAGCAGAGTACTGAGAAAATAGCCACTGTTCTTATGCCTTGGGTGTCTTTTCTTTTAAGTTTTTGGAGATGTGCAGGCTGAGGTTTATCAGCTGGTTCAGCCGCATTGTCCAGGTCAATCTCATAGCTCGGCTTATCTGAGGGTTCGACCTTTACAGGCAGTAAATCTGCTTTCATCATAATTTAGAAGGTAAGAAAACTGTAGTATTAGCAGAATTAAAAGTGCAAAAAGTAGGTTTGAAAAACTAAACGATAGGACTTTAGCTTGCAACTAAAGATGTTTATCTGGCGCACCGGAAGTCTTAATTTGGTTTTTCTTGCTTATTTTTCGGAGGAGGAACTAATCAAAATGTAGGATCAGTGGATAATAAAAGTGAAAGTAAGCGGTTAGAATTTGATCCTTAAAAATGAAGAGTGGATTTTTTTGTTTATTTTGTGTGCAGCAGAAAATATTCTAGGTCTTGAGTTGTTGCAATGTTAGCGCAATGTTGACCCTTTCTATAAGATACAGTTAAGTCTCGCCATAAAACCACTCTAAATAAGATCATGGTAGGACGCTGGTAGGATATTTGGTACTTGTGCACTTGGGGGGCCCCCTTTTTTTAACTGTGAATAAGGTTGGTATGCCTCCTAAGTAATTTTTATACGCAAAAAACGATGAAAAAAGTTGTTTTCCGATGTTTTTTTTACTAAAAACTAAGGGTTTCAAAGATTTTTTCTTTTGCAAAAATTTACCTTTTGCCTTGGTCCCTCAAGGCAAATTTTAATACAAAACCAAGCTCCTTAACAGAAACAAATTTATTCGCATTTGAAGTCCTTGTAAACACTAATTTGCAACCAAAAATTGTAGAACACATCCTTCCCGTTGAAATGACGACGCCAGAGATACTCTTCGATATAGCTGACTAGCTTGCTTCTAGCTGTACCATATTCTTTCTGATGCATTGAAGTTATACGAATTATTCTACTGCGTTTTAGTCACTAGAGCTAGGCACAAATAGTCTCTTTACGCCTTTTTGATCATGAGTCTTGCTCGGAATTATGTCTAAGGTAAGTGAGTGCGCGCATCTCTAACTCTTAAGCCCCCTGCGCCCCCGAAGGACCCCGAAGAGGGCGCAGGAGGCTTGGGAGTTAGAGATGTGCACACCCACATACCTTAGACACAAATCACTGGAAAGTGACTCTGGATGCATAAAAATGTATGCATCCAGAGTTTATTTGGCCCCAGTATTCAAAAGTATGTTCAAATTATCTTTTTAAATTATATAGGTACCTTTTCCTGTAATTAAGCCTTTGGGAACCAAGGCATAAGGTAAATTTTTGCAAAACAAAATTTTTTAACTCTTACTTATTAGTGAGGAAATCGTTGGAAAACAACTTTTTAATCGTTTTTAGCGTATAAAAAGTAGTTAGGAGGCATTTAAACCTCATACACAGTTAACAAAAGAAACCCCCAGTTACACAAGTGCCGGATATTTATGGTGCGTTAACGTTTCCGGGTTTTTTTCAAATGAAAAAAAATGGGAACGGAAAAAAGTGATTTTTGTTGAAAAAAAATTGTCATGGTCCCCCCTGTATGGTTGGTGGTGGACGAAGGCTATTTTTTTCAAAAAATCATTTTTTGCCGTTCCAGTTTTTTTTCATTTGAAAACAAAAAAAAACCGTAAAGGGAAGAAACGTCCCTTTACCATATTTATGCCAGAAAACAACAGGAATATCATGGGTTTTTTATATTTATTTAAAAAAATCTTCAAAACACTCTTCTAGGCTTATTTTGACCTGTTTTTTTTATTTTTCAATTTTTGTGACCTCATTCAATGTCTAAGCTACAAAATAAGACTGAATTTGCTTTGACATAAAAGCCTCGCATAAAAAATAAATACGATAAGCTTTTGATCAAAAAAATTGCAGAAGTAAAAAAGAAACGTAAAATTTTTATAATTTTTTGCAATTTTGGGCACTAAAACTAAAAAAAGTTAAAGTTTATTTAATTTACTGCAAATTGATAATGGATGCTAAATTAGTCGCAAATTTAAATTTCAGATGCGCTACACTGAAGTTTGAAGAAAAACAATACTTTGTATTTTTTACAATCATTTCTCCGTTGAAAAAGCACTTTTAGGTCGAAATTATAGTAGTAAAAATATTGAAGATTTTATTCTGAAGGTACACCAAATAAGCTGCAAAGCAAGGTACCGTATTTTCTCTAATAAAAGCGCACTCTCTAATAAAAGCGCACTCTCTAATAGAAGCGCACCCCTAGGCCTTTTATCTACACCGTTTTTGAGAAAAATTCAATAAAATTAGGTTAAATTGGCGCTTTTCAATTTTTTCAATAGACTTTGTGGTAAGGACTATGAAAAGGCTGCAATTCACGCATTTGTGCCATTCTGCTTGACGTGTCAGCAATTGTTTTGTCAATCTCTAATTTGTACTGATTCCAGCCAAAATGAGCGATCAAGCAAACCGAAGACGATGGTGAGTCAAACATTGAAAGCCAAATGTCTAATACCTCGATGTGGATCGTCGAAGCCTGGAACAGCCTTTCAAAGAAGCTTATCACCGATTTGTTCAAGTCGTGCGGCGTAACAAATTCCGCTGATGGGTCAGAGGACGGTCAAATCCACTGCTTCAAAGAAGATGGGCCGGTTCCAAGTGGTCAACTGAAGCTGAAGCTGGCGCGCTAGGAAAAAAAACTGAGGAAGAAAATATGATGAATAAAAGCGATGCGTCCATTGAGTGCTGATTGTTTTTTTTCATGGTTGTAAATAAAGAAATTTTTGCTCAATACTGTGGATTTTATGAAGGGGTTAAAAAATTGTAGCGCACTCTCTAATAGAAGCGCACCCCCGAGGGAGGTTGAAAAATAGAAGCGCATGCGCTTCTATTAGAGAGAATACGGTACTGTTATTTTAAGGGTCTATCTGAGAATTTGAGTTTAGTTTCATAAAAATTCGAAAAAAAGAAAACTTTGGGTATTAAATTTTTGCTGACTTTGTGGAAACTTTTGCATTTTTCTCAAAAATAGTAAAAGGAAATGACAAAATTTAAAATTGTATTTTGCAAATTTTCAAGTTGCAAGTTTCACTTCAAAAAAGTATGCAAGGTTAAATGCGTCTTAGTAACAATCGGGTGGGGCCTGAACCAGTAAAAATGAATATTTTCTGCTGGTTAATGGGTTAATTAGAAGTTAATCCGGAAATGGGTTAGCTAGGCATAATTTGGTTGGACGACAACTAAATAAGGAAAATCTAGCAACGTTTACACTCAATATAAGACCATGTCGAGTGAAAACCGAATAATTAATATCACTCTCGATATAACACCATTTCATTATTTAGACAAAACGGAAAGAAATTTTTTAGATAAACGTTCAATTTTTCGATTGGCGTAAGCAATTTTCAATTTTTTGACAAAAAAACTGTCATTTTGCATTTTTTTGGTCAGCTTCCAAAATATCCCTGGATCTCCTCTGCTGCTTAAAAAACAAGGAGGCCAAGGCACATTTTAGAACTTATTTGTCTGCTAAAGCCTGTTACATATACCGTATTTATTCTAATAAAAGGCCCCCCTCTGATTCAAAAACGTGTTCTTGGCAATGAATCTTACCAATGTAGCTCATCTCACTAGCTACAAAATGGCTGGTAACTTGCATGAGAGCAGTCTTTAAAAATGGGTAAAAATGCAATACCAAGAGCACGGTTTTGAATCGGAGGGGGGGGGGAGGTGAAGTTACAGCTCTCTCTACTAGTTCTACCCGTGTAGCCTAGCGGGTTGGCTTTCCACTTTTTACAAATACAACAAAAGCCTCTTTTTATTTTTATTTACGCTCTCGCGTTTTAATATCAACTACTATACTGGTACTCACATCACAAATAAAAAATAATTCAAAATTGTTTTTGGTATTTCCAGAGTAAAAAAGATGTCCCTTGCTAATTGGCGTGGCCGTGAAACGCAAAAAATTTTGAATTTTGATTACAAATTGTTACTGCTGCGATACAAAAAATGCTCCAAGTTGTCGACCCAAAAATATGACCCTAGTATAGAATACCCCCCCCCTCCCAAAAAAAACTTATGCCTTCTAAAACATAAGTAAAGAGCACCCAAATATATGTTGCAGACCCCAGAAAAAGTGCGTAAAACACTTATTAGTCACAACTTCATACGCTGACCTACCCTAAGCTAAGTAAAGAGCACCCAAATATATGTTGTAGACCCCAGAAAAAGTGTGAAACACTTATTAGTCACAACTTCCATACGCTGGCCTACCCTAAGCTAAGTAAAGAGCACCCAAATATATGTTGCAGACCCCAGAAAAAGTGCGTAAACACTTATTAGTCACAACTTCCATACGCTGACCTACCTAAGCCTAAGTAAAGAGCACCCAAATATATGTTGCAGAACCCAGAAAAAGTGCGTAAAACACTTATTAGTCACAACTTCCATACGCTGGCCTACCCCTAAGCCTAAGTAAAGAGCACCCAAATATATGTTGCAGAACCCAGAAAAAGTGCGTAAAACACTTATTAGTCACAACTTCCATACGCTGACCTACCCCTAAGCCTAAGTAAAGAGCACCCAAATATATGTTGCAGAACCCAGAAAAGTGCGTAAAACACTTATTAGTCACAACTTCCATACGCTGGCCTACCCCTAAGCCTAAGTAAAGAGCACCCAAATATATGTTCCAGAACCCAGAAAAAGTGCGTAAAACACTTATTAGTCACAACTTCCATACGCTGACCTACCCCTAAGCCTAAGGGCTAAGCCTAAACTTGTTGTTCCAAAGGGTAGTTACAGATTTTTAGAAGGTCTGATTTTTGGGGGGTATTCTATACTAGCGCCAAAAATATTAATTGGCTGTAATAAACAAAAATATTTTTGTTCACTATTATTATGGGAATAGTTGAGGTTAAAAAATATAAGCCACCTCTCTAATAGAAGCTACTATTCTAATCAAAGTTTCCTCTCTAACAGAAACCGCCCCTAAGAGAGATTCAAAATTAGAAGCGCTGGGGCTTATTAGAGAAAATACGGTATATAACTTTTTTTGCCTGATGTTAAAGGCTCTCTGCTGTTTATTATTAGAATTTATATAAGGTTCAGATTTATTTATATGACAGAATGTGACGCAACACGACGACTTAATTTCAGACAAACTACTTTTTCTCTTTTTTCTTTTAAACAAATAAAACGTCTTTTAAAAATTTGGTGCATCTCTTTTTGAAAAATCTTGCGGTATTCTTTGCTGAAAAGTTGTAGTGAAAATATAATTTTTTTTATTAAGAAAAGCACCTTACCTGAAAATGTAAAGTATAGGAGCATTACAAGCTGCAGCTAGATTTACTCCGTATGTTGATATCCAGGTGACATACCAAGATATTTTCATAGATACTTTAAAGAAAATTAAAAAAGCCCGCAGAGAGGAGTCAAACATCCAGCCTACGAACACAGAAACCACGATCACTGATAAGGACTTGAAAACACGCGGGTTGATTTGGCCCACTAAAGTTGAATTAGCAAATATTAGGACAAACAGAAGGCATTGACACAAAATTTGAAAGTAAGCCTCTCAACAATTTCTGTTTCGAAAAATAGGTTTTGTTCATTTTGACAGATTCGGCTGTATCTCGACAAGTTTCATGGGTTTTGCACGGCAGGACTTCGTTTTATCGCATAACTTAGAATCAAGTTTCAACACGTTTTTTTGGCCGTTTTTGAAGAAAAAAATTTTTGCCTAAATTTGGCCAAAGTTTTCATTTTTAGACATTTTGGTCATTTTATCTCCACTAAACGATACGTTTATAAACAAACAACCAAACTATAACAATAACTAATCTTTATTCGCATCGGATCCTTACAGATTTCGTGCAGTCGAATCAGAGACATAAAGAGCTATAACAACGCAATGAATTAAACAAAAGCAAGAGCAAAAACAAGTACACAACCGAAAAAACACAAAAACTAAAAAATGAAAATTTTGGTCAAATTTACCGTATTGTCTCTAATAAGGCCCCCGGGACCTTATTTTTCAACCCCTCGAAAATCGGGAAATTTTGATGTCGATCTGGAGATTTTTGGATAAAAATTAAAAATCTAAAAAGCGAAAGAAAAAAGAGCTAGAAAAAAGAAGAATAAAGAGCTCGTGGGAGTTAAGAAAACGCAATAAACAGCTTTGCAAAAAATTGACTCTGGGCTGAGATATAGGTTCTCAAAGTTGAGGGGGGCCTTATCGGAGGAAATACGGTAGGCAACTATTTTTTTTTTCGAAAACCGCTTTCCCTATTCCAAAAAAACATGTTTTCTTCACATAACAGAGGTTGAAACGTCTTTGGTTTTTGTCCGAAAGGCGTCCGCTATTTAGCATTTTGAATTTAACGCAAGACTATTACATTTTTTTCAGAAAATAGATATTGGGCTAAAAAAGGATATTTTGACCATTTTCAAAAGAAAATGGTCATTTCATACCGTTTTTTTTGTCCTTTATTTGGGACTTTAAATCTTCAGAATTTTTGGTACTCAAAACCCAATAATTACTGGATAAAATAGGACTTTTTGACCAAATGTCCTTTATTTTAAATTTTTGAGTTAAGAGCCGTGGCTTATCGCAATTTATAAGCAAAAAAAAAGATTTTGACTGAAAAATTCAAAAATAAAAATAATTTGGAGTCCCAAAAAAGGACAAATATTTTCAAAAAAAAGATCTAAAAGACTTGATGTCCGACACTTTTTTATTCTAAATTTTGATTCATTTTTGGTTTTTGTCCAAATTACGAATACTTTAGAAGAGCTAGATAAACGTATCGTAAGAAAATCAACTGCGCTACAAAACGTTATGGCACTTTCAAATTTTGTGCCAATTTGATATTTAGAGAAGTGTTATTATGCTAAAAAGGGCTTTTTTCATTTCCCTGGGCGTGGTAATTCATAAGTACCGTATTTTCTCTAATAGCTCCCCCTGCTCTAATAAATCCCTCCTCCTCAACTTTGAGGACCTATATCTCAGCGCAGAGTCAATATTTTGCAAAGCTGTTTATTGCGTTTTCTTAACTCCCATGAGCTCTACCGATTCCGCTTTTTCGATTTTGAATTTTCACCCCCCCCTCGACCTCAACTTTTTCCGATTTTCGGGCATCCAAAAAATAACTCCACCGGGGGAGCTATTAGAGGAAATACGGAAATACGTGCTTTTGTATTTAGAGATTAGTCTTTATCATGGCTGCAGCCTAGTTCTGTTTTTTTTTGCTTCCGTCTAAAAAAACGGTTGCGTTCCTGGTTTTTATATATTAAAACTTACAGCTACTTTGTTTATAATCGGCCCTAAAAAGTGCAATCCAGACAGCTATATAGCAGGCTATGGTAAAAAGATTGAATAATATATTGTTTCTCAAGATCATAGGTGAGTCGAAAAATGACAAGCCATCACCGAGACGGCATTGGACTGGCCTAAAAACATATTTTTTACACAAAAAATTAAAAAAAATTCAACCATTTAGACATTAACACAACGTTCCTTATCCATAGAAAGTCTATATAGAGGGCATAACTGAGACTTAAAAAGCAGATTGTGCCAATATATATAATTATACTCATTTTAGCAACTCTGAACAAGTTTTTCAATTGATTTATTAAAGATGAAACACTGTAAATGCAGTAAAAGTCAACACTTCTTCCCATTCCGAACAGTGTACTTGACATTTCGTTTCTGATTATATTTGTAAAAAAAAACTCTCTCAGGTGAATTGTTACTTTAAAAAGGCATGCCCGCGCTAATAAGAGGTGGTGCCAGGGAATTCGATTTTTTCCTAATCATTGAACTTCTTTACGGATTTTTCAACTTGGTTTCTAACAAAACCATACCTAAAATTAAGTTCTAGGACTTGTTTTGTTAGAAACCAATTTGAAAAATCCGTACAGAACAAGGGTGCACCGGAAGTTCCAATTTCCTATGTTTTCTGGGTTCCGATTTCCGATTTCCGAAAAAATGAATCAAATTTCGGAATTTTCGGAACAACATAGGCTATCCTGATTCGAATTCAAAAATGCATTTTTGGCTGCCATTTGTCACTCGATTTTTTTTCCGCTGCTCCTTTTTTTTCGCTGCTCATTTTTCTTGATTTTCAGATGCCTGACGAGTCAAAGTGGGAAACGTTTTTCGAGAGGAATGGGACAACAGTCAAGTGCAGAGCCAATCAATGCAATTTTTCCGTCGATCTCGTGCCGACCAAAGGGACAAGCTCAATGAACTTGTTAGATTCGATTGAAATAAAGCATTTTATTTTTGTTCCGATTTCCGATGTTTTCGGAGTTCCGATTTCCGATTCCGAAATTTTCGGAGTTCCGATTCCGAAATTTTCGGAGTTCCGATTCCGATTTCCGTTCCGATATTTTTCGTGTTCCGGTGCACCCCTGGTACAGAAGTTCAATAATTAGGAAAAATTTTGAATTTCCGGGCACCATCTCTCATTAGCGTGGGCATGCTTCTTTAAAGCAGGGGTGAAAGCTGTTAAAAAGCTAGTCTCGACATGAAAGTATTGATCCAAGTTTTGTGTCTTTTAAATGTCGTTTTAGACCCATATTTTGTTGACAACATATGATCAAGAGTGATTCTAACACTGTGTTGCGATGTCGGACAAACTTGTGCAGAATTAAAACTTGGATTAACAACATTAATATCAGAATTTCTAAATTTCTTCAAATATGCCCTGAAAATCGAAATGTAATAGAAAACTAATCAACCTTTTTGATGGTTTTTCCTTTTTTCTATTTCAATTTTAGGGCATTTTTTGAAGGAATTCAGAAATTCTGATATTGATAATGTTAATCCAATTTTTAATTATGCACAAGTTTTCTGACACTCCAACACCGAGCTGCCGACAAAATTTAGCTCTAGAAACACATTTGAAAGAGGGTTAATTCTTTCGTGTCGAGACTATCTCCTTAAGAGCTTTCACCCCTCCTTTAATTTTAAGCAGTTAGAGCTACAATTGTCCTATCCTTCAACACTAGAACGGCCGAGTGTACTTAAATGTGCATTCGGCGAATAATAGCTCTATGAAACTGCCTTGTATAAATTAGTTTTTTTCAGGGCATATTTGTATGTTTCGCACAAAAAGTCGCCGGCGCCGGAAATTTTAAAATTTTGGCGCGAAGGTATAATCAGGACGCTAGCGCACGCGCCACGCTATTTTTAAATTTGTGCACTGGCGCCAGGGTATAATTAGGGTGCCTGTGCCTTTTCGGGCTTAGGCTAAAGTTCACTGTTTCATAAGAGCCAAAAACGCGTTTTATGAGTGTCTAAGCACGTTTAGACGCTGAAAACGATAAAAAAAAAGGCAGAAAAACGAGTGGGAAAGCACTTTGCAGACAAAAAATTTTGACGCTACTCGTTTTTATATGCATTTTATGATCAAGAGTGATTCTCCGAATCATGTTTAAGGTAAGTGAGTGCGCGCATCTCTAACTCTCAAATCCCTTGGTGGCTTGGAGTTGAGATGCGCACACCCACACACCTTAGACACAAATCACTCGAAAGTGACTCTGGATGCATGAAAAAAGCATGCATACCAGAGTTACTGTATGCGGCAGGCCCCAGTATTCAAAACTATGTTCAACATCTTATTTTTTCGCCGAAAAGCATTCACCACCTGTTCGGTGCCCGAGTCAGAAACTCGGCAATCCAAGAATTCAGCCAAGCGCTGAGAAAAGGCCTGGCTAGATGCAAAACCGTTCGGGATCCACCCGACTGATCGGCTACTCATACTTTTGAGTGCACCCAGAGTTGCTGGGTTTGACGGCAAGTCTTAACCTTCAGATATCTCATACTCTTGGGTGCCCAACTGTATTAAATAAGTGGCCCCTGTTTTGTAATACATCCCTCTGTCCCTTTTAAAATTACTTTTCTGGTCTTTTTATGGCAAAATTGTTACTTAAAAATATTTTTTGACCACTTTCAAAAAAAATCAATTTTAGGGGGGGAGGTGTTGGGATGTGGTAAAACCGAGTAGGTTTTAGGATTGGGGGGGATTGGTGCTAAAACCGAGTAGCGCCAAAATTTTGACCAAAATTTGAGTTTTTGCCTTGGGGAACAAGGCAAACCAACCTGAAAGGGTATCCAGATACCCTAAAAAGATGGAATTTGAACATAGTTTTGAATTCTTGGTGCCTACCGCATCAAGAAACTATGGTATGCATACATTATTTATGAATCCAGAGTCACTTTCGAGTGATTTGTGTCTGTTATGTGGTATGTGTCTGGTATGTGGGTGAGCGCATCTCAATACCAAAGCCACCAAGCACCTGCACCCACCGAAGAGGCGCAGTGGACTTGATGGGTTAGAGATGCGCGCACTCATTTACCTTATACATGATTCAATAATATTATATTTCCGGCAGCAGCTAATGACACGAACCCCAGAAATGTCCACATCTGCAGTGGCTCACAGCACCGACCCTATAAATTTTGGCACCGGCACCAGCTCAAGACACCGACCTAAAAAATTTCGGCATTGGCACCAGCTCACGTCACGCTGCCGGTGCCACTTACAACACTGATTCCGTGTCGAGACTTATGATCAAAAATGCATGAATAAGCTCTTTTCGACCAGCTCCAGTGATTAAAACGGAGTAAAATACTTTAAATATGCCGGTTTTTATTTTTTTAAGGTATCGGGATACCCTTTCAGGTTGGTTTGCCTTGGTCCCCCAAGGCAAGAACTTAAATTTCGGTCAAAATTTTTTTCTCTGAAAAGTGCTTATCCACTTGTTTTTTTGCTTTTTCTATCGTTTTCAGCATCTAAAACGTGCTAGACACTAATAAAACGGGTTTTTGGCTCCTGTGAAGGCGGTAGGCGGGACTCCGAAATTTCCGGATTTTAACCGCTGCAAAAATCCGAAATTTTTGAATTTAAATCGCGTTAAAACAACTGATTTATGTTCGAAAATTCTGGATTTTCGCCGCGGTTATAATCCGGAAGTTCTGGATTTCCGCCTACCGCCCCAGTAAAAAAAGTGTACTCCTACCTGGACTCACTGCATTTTGATAATAAAGTTAAATAAATTGCCTTAAAAGCCTACAGAAAAGGTGCAAAAATGCAGAGTAAACGATCAATACCAATAAACAATGAAAAAATTAGGTTGCAGTTAGCACCAGTCAGAGGCAGAAACAGTATATAGGAGCAGATGTCCATGGGAATGAAGTTGAGACCTGTAATAGTAATGCCAAATGTAGCTAGACCACTAAGCTCAAACAAAGCACAACACAGGCTGTTTAGGGCAATAAGAATGTTGCAGGGACCATGCAGGCTTCTGCAATTAACTGAGGTCAATAAGATTTAGCTTAACTTAAGTATGGTACTTTTGTCTTACAGTCACAAATACAAGAAACAAATTAGACAAAAATCCTGAGAGAGCAATTAACGACTTCACTGAGACCAGCAAGACGAGTACTATGGAAAATCCAGATTTGCCATATGTCTCATATATCTGTATAAAATATCGTATAGTGAATAATTTTTAGATAAAGATTAGGTGGGATAATTGTTTCCTGTATGAGACATTACTTTCTTTTGAAAAATTCTGCCTGCTATTAAAACGTCCAAAAAAGGCCTGAAATTTGCCTTTAGCATTCTGCCTTTTTTTAAAAAGGTACCGTGTAACCTCTCGCCCCTCTAATAATTTCCCACCCCTCATTTTTTAAGGATTTCAAAGTTAAGGCCGTTTTCGATTTACAATTTCAAAATTTTTCAAGGGTTGAAAAATATTTCCCTGAGAGATTAAAAGAGGTTATACGGTTCGTTTAGCTTCTAAATGCCTCTTTTTAGAGAAACATTTGCAAAAAAAATTTAAAAAGCCATGGTGACTCTTTTCGAAAACATATGTTTTAGACTTACTTCATCTTTGAAAATAAAAGGTGCTGGAGTGGATTGATTAGTGGTGTTCATGCTTACGCCACTGATAGATAGTATTAGATAGTGTTTTGTCTGAAAATAATTTTCGAAAAATTCGCTTAGCTCATAGAATAGAACTAAGAAAAAAGCAAACTAAAAAATACCGGTATAAAAACTTGTAAAAGACAAAAAGTAGTCAATTAAGTTATGCTAATCTATCAAATTATGTTAGCTTTGATTCTTATAAAGGAATTTTTTGTTAAGTAATAAGCGGTAAACCTAGTCATGTTTTATACAACCAAGCTCTTGAATAATTAGATTACTATTTACTGGAGTTGTAAAACGGTAAATTACCAGCGCTACTATTTACTTCTCTATTTGGTAAAATCAAAGTCTAATACAGTCGACTCGATATAGGGCCAACCTCGCTTTAAGGCAGGGTTGCGATCTGTACTTATCAATATGTACTTATCGTGTGGTACTTATTTAGAACATGCCCCACCACCATAATTTGTTCGTCTACTTTCAGTTTGTCGCGCATATCTTTTTTTGTGTATAATGTTTTTAGGACGTAATATGGATGAACTAAGAGGCTTTCTTATTCTTCAACTTTTTATTCGACTTTAACACTTCAAAACCATCCATATTCTGCTCACACTCGTCACCATCGACTTCTTCCTAAACTCATTTATCAGACCTAAAACAATGAATTGACTCTTACCGGGAGGTTTGAGGTTTTTACTGCAATGGTTCGGTATTTTCTGGTATTAAGCATTATTCTTTTAGCTTCTGGTGGAAGATTTCAACGCGCTCAGTGACCAGTGGCATAAACACGAAGCATACATCAACAATTTGTCGAAGTTCCTAAGTACCTCCGAATTCCAGTACAAACAGGTAAAGGCTCAGCTGCAGATGGCTCAAATCAAAGTAAGTTTACTTCAAAATAAATCATATGTATTTTACCTAACTTTTCACTAGGATGATACCCACACTACTGCAGACAAGAAGAAGGAGAAGAAGGTCGATTATGCTAGTCTCACCATACATGTTCCGACAGATTGCCGAATTGGCTTCAGGACTATTGTGCGCCATTTGCAAAGGAAGATCAGGTGCGAGCCCACAGTGAAACAGGTGAAATACAGCTGTGATGTAGCCGTCCACACCGTCCAAGGCTGTTCATTGAGACCAACGCGATCTTTGCAGTTCGATTCGTATGCTGTGGCTAATTGGGTATTGGGATGTTAGTTTTTTTTGTGAATTATTCATCGGAAATGTGTTTGTTTGTTTTGTTTGTTATCCAGTGCACCTTCACCAATGAAAGCGTTCCTCCGTACCATCAGACAAGTGACACTGACATCGAAGATGAGCCGAATCAGTCCACATCATATGAAGGAATGCAGCAGCCCACACCAAAATTCGAGGACTCTAAAGATGAATCTGAGGAGGAATCTGAGGAGGACTTTGTGGATGAATCTGAAGAGGAATCTGAAGAGGACTCTGAGGAGGACTTTAACGAGGACTCGGACGATGAATCCGACGATGAATCTGAAAACGCCGTGGTTCGTACGAAAATGGCTGCTCGGTACAAGAATTTCTGAGGGCGATTTGATAATTATTCAGCTGCGACATTTCTCAAAAGTATCTCAATAGGAAAAACTGGCTCTGTTGTCCACACTGTTTTGTATGGTGTTCTGCTTTCTGATAATAAAATTTCTGTTGTTCTATTTTTATCTTCTCATTGATATTTGTCCTTAATTAATTACGTGTGCAAAACCAGAAATGTGTTCTGGAGTGTTAACAAGTCCACATATGGAAGATATATATCTGAATACTGTGAAAAGGAAATATATATACGAGATATATACGGGACACCATTGTCAGATATATATCTCTGTATAATTATATGAGATATATATCTGAAGAAGCGTGTTTTTCTCCGCGCTGTATTTAATCTACTGAGGTTACCATTGTCAAATACCGTATAACCTATTTTAATCCCCCCGGGGGGATTATTTTTCAACCCTCCCGAAATCGGAAAAATTTTGGGTCGATCTCAAGATTTTGGTGAAAATCCAAAATCGAAAAAGCGGAACCGGTAGAGCTCATGGCAGTTAAGAAAACGCAAAAAACAGATTTGTAAAATATTTAGTTTAGGCTGAGATATAGGTCTATAAAGTCAGGGAGGGGGGATTATTAGAGGGGGGTGATTAATAGAGGTTATACGGTATATCTCTGTATAATTATATGAGATATATATCTGAAGTAGCGTGTTTTTTAGGTAGTAAATGGATTCTTAATGGATTCAAAATAGGTGTCAAGATGAAAACAACTGTTAAAACTCAAGGGACAAAAAGAATAGTGACAGAATACACTAATGAACAGGATAGCTATGATTATTCACTGCCGGTAATAAATTTGGGTTTTTATGTTAAAATTAATATCACTTCTAAATAATTAACACAGATTGCAATATGCAAAAGTTTTGCTTAACCACATACTCGAATTAAAAAAAATCTTCAAACTTCTAACTTTTTTTCTAATAAACACAGGCGAATTTTTCAAGAACTAATGTTGTTAGCACCGTCATCCACCTGAAGGTCAAACTTTTCAAAAAAATTGACTAAAATTTTTGACTTTTTGCTTTGTGCAACCAAATAAACCACCTAATGTTAGGGTGATATATTTCTATTGTGCTCCTACCCTCGTAGTAATAATCCACGAATGAAATTCGCAGATAGCAATAAAATCGATAAAATAAAATAGAAATATCTTGGGATTTTTATTCGCGAATTTTTATTCGTTGATACGGATAAAATCCGCCGATTTATCTCCAAGTACGAATAAATCGATAATTTTGTGTATGGTCATTTTCACTTTAGTCAAAAAAAGCTATTATTGTAAAAAATTTGAGCTATTATCCATCGCTACGGGATCGGCACTAGGTTTGCGTTAAATCGAGTGTTTGATCAAAAAAAAGCAACCAAATCATCAAGCCTTTAGGTAACGTTTAGCAGAGGGTGAAGTGAAATCGGATTAAGATTGAATTAAGGATTGGCTGTAGATAGAGCTGTATAATAAACCGAGAAAATTTAATTATCCATTATTCTTGATGACAATTTCATCAAATTGGGTAATTGCCCAAATTGTACAGTTATTATACAGCTCTAACTGTCTAATTTTCTCCAAGAATTCCGCGTAGTACGTATTTTTAGATAGTAATCGATTTTAAAAAACAGAAGAAAAAAATTATACGCGGATTTATCCTGCCTCTGACTAGGTCAAGCATAAAATCCGCGGATACAGATATTTATCCTCGGATTTCGATAATTACTGAGGGGGCTGGTGTACAATAAATGTGTTTTTTTAAAGACGTTTTATGTAATCTAAAAAATCTCTTCTTGGAAATTTCTAAAAGGTAGTACCGTATTAACTCTACTTGCCGCCCCCTATAATTACCGCCACCCCTCTAATAAGCGCCCCATCCCCCCCTGGAAGCTGATCGGAAAATAAGACAGCCAGAAAATGCGTGCTTGCATGGCGCAGTAGCTACGTTTTCGTCACAAGAGTTTACATAACAAAAGGCTATTTTCCTCGGGATCACGAATTTATCTTCGATTTTAAAATTTTTTTAAATTCTTTCTGATTACGCTGAAGTACAATTTAGTTCAATAAAAAAGATAAAGAAATATTATCTTATCAAGATTATACTAATCGTTTAGCGCGTATTCATTATTATTTTTAAATATTATTTTTCATAAAAGTGCTCTTAGAGCTCACTCCATTGAAAAATGTCTAGAAAATCATTCTACTAAAATAACAATATACTAGTTCGGTTTACCATCCCGTCTCCAAATTCTTGAAAATCGATGCAAAAACATGTCCTGAGCTACTTTTTTCCGTTTCACTTTTTCATACAGAAAACATTTTTAACAGTTTTTAGTCAAAAAATTTTAAACTTTCTTCAGAAAATTTTGACTTCATTTCGACTTTCATCAAAGGTATGAGTTGAAGTGGTCTTTCAATATATACTGGAGTCATGTTTTGCATATTCACCATATTTAGGCTTAGGCAAGGGTAGGACGGACTCAAACATGTTTTCTTATTTAAAAAAAAGTAATGAAAACAGGTATGAGTCCGTCCCAACATATGTTGGCCAACCCTTGCCTAAGCATTTACATTAAAAAAAATTTGTAGGTAGGAGGTTCTAAACCGAACTAGTACCGAAAATTGAATACACTAACACAAATTTCCTGCTTTTTAACTTACATTTTTACGGATTTTTATAGGTATAAAAGCTATAAAAAGAAAATGGGTGATCAAGATGGGCCAGAGATCATTTGGGAAGACGAACCGGCTTTTATGTGTAAGTTTTTTCACTATTTTTGGGTGGCATATTTTATCTAATATGTTTTATTTACCGGTGTTGGCCTGCTAAGGAAACGTATAAGTAGGTGCCAACTGTGACTTAAAATCACCATATTTTGTTTACAATATTTAATAATGTGCGCATGTAGAGTGCAATTTTTTACAGCTCAATAACTACCGTATTATCTCTAATAAGCGCCCCCTCTCTAATAAGCGCCCCCTCCCCTCTATTTTGAAGGTCTGTATCTCGGGGCAGAGCAAATATTTTGCAAAGCTGTTTTCTGCATTTTCTTAACTCCCACGAGCTCTACCGATTCCACTTTTTAGATTTTGGGATAATACCCAAAAAGGGGTACGGTCAGTTCGCGACGGTGTCAGTTCGCGACGGTCAGTTCGCGACGCTTTTTTCATGGTCAGTTCGCGACGGTCAATTCGCGACGCTTTTTTCATGATCAGTTCGCGACGGTCAGTTCGCGACGCTTTTCAATAAATCATTAAAATGTTAGTCTCGTCACGAAAGCTAAACTCCTTGTCACTCTCGTTGTTCGTGATATTTTGAACATGCAATAAATTTCACCTTTAATTCAACAGAGTTTCACCGAGCTTCGAGTGAACCCTTACATATTCCTCCACACCGCCAGCGACCCGGAAGTATTTGCTCCACGAATGCAGCCTGTTGGCCAAAAGAAACTCCATCATTTCTCTGCGCACTCGAACATGTTCCTTTTCGTCCTTCAACACTAAGAACAAGGAGACAAGGAGTTTAGCTTTCGTGACGAGACTAACATTTTAATGATTTATTGAAAAGCGTCGCGAACTGACCGTCGCGAACTGACCATGAAAAAAGCGTCGCGAATTGACCGTCGCGAACTGACACCGTCGCGAACTGATAGGTCCCCACCCAAAAAACCCGAGATCGACCCAAAATTTTTCCGATTTTCGGAGGGTTGAAGAATAAGCGCCCCGGGGCGCTCATTAGAGATAATACGGTAACTTTCCGGATTTATGAGATGGTTTTTTTTACAAAATATCAAAGTTTTTAGATGTCATGTTAATGCACCATTTATTAAACACAATTTTTAGTGACAAAGCAAGAACGAGATGATCAGACGACGATTGAGCAATTAATTGATCGCAATAGTCAATGCATTTACGAATCAAGTGCCTCGAAGAAGCAAATCCGACACAAAAGAGTGGTCACTCCAGACCATTGGAAGCAGTCTAAGCCAAGTAAAAAACATTTATTTTTATCTTTTTGCTAATTGCTTTGTTTATTTAGTTGTGCTCAAAGCAATAATTAATGCTTTGTCTGCATTTAAATCTAGCAAAATTAGCCAATGGGATATGCAAGATGCGATTTTGTCAGTGATTTTAGAAGAGAAAACGTCTAAAGACGCATTTTTACAGCTTGAAAACAAGGTTTCTGAATCTATAAAATAATTTTTCACAAAATTTATGAGTTATTTAGGTGTCGTTTGATGAATATTATTATTTTCTGAACTTGTCTATCGAAAAGGCAACTAATGTGCTTGGCAAAAGCGTCAAGCAGGGTCTTTCTCGTAGCAAATCAATAAATGTGCTCGGCAAAAGCAAGAAACAGGGTCTTTCTCGTACTAAATCAACTTCTGCAGATCTTAGCCAGGTACAACAGAAACTTTTTAGAAGTATTTCATTTTCATTTCAGCTAGAAAAAAGCATTCAGCTAATAAAGACAAAGGAGAAGAAGTGGGTTGTTCCAAAGCACTGGAGCAAATATAAGAAAGGTAGATTGAAATTTCTAAATAACATTTTAAAAAGATCTTGAAAGTAAAAATAACATTTTGATTGAAATCTAAAATTTAAAGTTTAATTTCAAAGTTTATTATAGTCAACCCTCGATTTAACGTCACTCCCCTAGGGTCCGACACCTTTTTTACCCGATTTTTTTGCTACTTGTCTTCGGTCAGCATAGTCCGATATATCGCAAGGATTCTTATTTTGCCGATGTTTTTTGTGAATGACACCAGTTTTATCCAAAAAGACCCGCGAGTACTCGATTTAACGTCACCCTATTTTGAAAAAAAGGTGACGTTAGATCGACTACCCGCGGGTCTTTTCGGCAAAACACTTGTCATTCACAAAACGATCGGCAAAATTAGAATCCTTACAATATTTCAGACTAAACTGACCCAAGACAACTGGCAAAAGGCTTCAAAAATCTGGATAAAAAAGTGTCGGACCCTAGGTGGGAACGAACTTGAGGGGGGTGATGTTGAATCGAGGGTTGATTGTATTACAGCTTTTCAACACAGCCAAAAATGAATAGTAAGTGACTTTATCACAAACTTCATGTTGCAGTAGATAAAGCGTTAGATTTTGTTGTGCCAACTAGGGTCGGCCCCCGTCCCCGTACCGCCCTCTATCCCTCCCTCCCCACATCGAAAAACATGTTGTCCCTGTCCCCGCATCCCTCTATGCGTCAAAAAAAGTTATCTGCTGCATCCCCGCTTCTATCAAATTTTATCACCGTTTTATACAAGGCAAAAGCTAAAAAAGATAATTTCATGGTATAGAAAATCTGAAAAGCGGTATTTTCGGACGTTCTATGCAGATGAATGAAAATGAAAGCTGAGAATCTCCGCTTTCAGAAACATCAAATGAATTTTCCAAAAGATAAAATTTAGAAAAATATAGACCATTGAAGTCTGGTACTCATTTTTCTAGTCATTTTTTCAGAATTTTTAATTTTTCCGCAAAAATTATTTGAATTATTCAAAATCACCTCACTACCCATTTTGAAAAGTCGGGTGCACACGAAATTTTCTCTAAAAAGGGATCTTACGATGACAGAGATTTTCGGCGCTAGTATAGAATAAACACACCCCCCCACCCCAAAATCAGACCTTCTAAAAATCGTTGTAACTACCCTTTGGAACAACAAGGCTAGGATTAGCCCTTAGGCTTAGGGGTAGGCCAGCGTATGGAAGTTGTGACTAATAAGTGTTTTACGCATTTTTTCTGGGGTCTGGAACATATATTTGGGTGCTCTTTACTTAAGTTTTAGAAGGCATAAGTTTTGGTGGGGGGTGATATTCTATACTAGGGTCAGATTTTCCTACCAAATACAATTTTTTTAGTGTTGAACGGAGTTATTGACATGACGCTTTTCTTCTACTATCCAAGGATATATAAAAAAATAGATCTCGTAAAAGCAATGAAGTGCATATTTATTAATGGTCGAACAGCCTGCGAAGTCTACACTGAGAATGCAAGCAAGGTATTTTTGGCTTTCAACTCTTTTTTGTATGTAAAAAATGTTTAGTTAGCGCACACTTCACTGATAACCCATGTAGACACTGCCTATAAGATGTTGTTCGAAGTGCTTGGCATCCATGAATCAGCCGTCCTACTTGCGCAAAATTCTTCCAATGTCACTTACACAGAGCTGAAAAAGGTTTCTTTTTTTCATAATTTTTTAAGTTTGAGAAAAATAATGATGTTAAATATGTGTGGCACGGAATTCACAACTTTTTACAAAGTTTATTGAAGCTTTCCACGTAGCCCAGCGCAAGTCACCCTAACGAACTTTAAAACGTTCGTCGATATATATGATATTTAAAACAAGGGACCACAGGCGCCTATCGGCGCCTCTATAGTATTTCGAAATTTCAATGAGGGGCTATGACTTCATTCATAAAAATAGGTATATCCCTATTAGAACTCATTTTTCGCCTGTTCTTTTTTTAAAACGAAAGCTGACATTCTGGGGAACACGATGGTATTAGCGACAAAAGTGATTTCGCTATCTACGACCCGTTCTGGCCTTCGAAGTAAAAAAGCGTTACCCAACCACCCACTCACACATGCCAAATACCATATAAGATGGCTGTCAGAATCTAGAAAATATAAAAGAGGACTTTTTAGATTCATCTAAAAATATTTGATAAATTAACAAAAATAAGTCAGATTCTGCAAAATTGTTCTCTTTTTATCGATATATTAAGTTGTTCTAAAAATTCTATCTCTTTTTTAATGAAATTTCTGTGTCATTATTACTTTTTAATTTTTTGACAATTTTTATAAGGCTGACCTCTCATTTGTAGCTGACGATCTTGGCTGCAAAATGGGAGGTCAACTTTAAAAAATTTGTCACAAAATTTATTAAAAAAAACAGTGCCACAAAAATTTCATAAACAAAAAGAACAGAACTTTTGGGACAACCTAATATATGGAGAGGCAACTGTGCCTGCTGAATTTGTTATAATTTTTATAAAAGTTAGGTTTTGAGTTTTCTTTTGACAATTCTGAGGTCAGATTCGTTTTTTCCATAGCAGATTTACTCCCACAAGCATCTTTAAGCGAATGATGATCTCATCGAAAATTTCGGATTACGACTTGATCCACTGGTTTAAAAAAGCGCATAAGAGGAGACCAAGGTAAAAGTCAAATTTTTCGATATCCTCAAAAACACTTCTATGAGTAAGTTAAGCATAGGGATTCTGACTTTAGAATTGGCAAATCAGAACTCAAAATTCGACTTTCATGAAAATTTTATACAAAAATTTATTTCTAGCAAAAAATTAAGAGTTGTACAAAATTTTTTATGGAGCACGGTATGTGAAAAAAAATTGGGCCATAACGTGAAGCTACAGAGTTTCTTATTGACTTCTCAAAATTTTCAAAATGGCATTGAATTTATTTGGAAAATTTTTTCTTCTTAACTCCAAGATCCAATTAAAAACAGAATTTATTTGCAGGAATTAGAGCAAACGAATTCTGCAGAGGCGTCTACAAGCAAAGCAAAAAAACTCAAAAGTAGGTTGTTTCGTATTGTAAAGCTTTTGCATCATATGTTTCGCAAATACTTGTAGGAATGCAAAGTGTGGCTGCCACAAAGGTTCAGAATGTAGACAAAGTGAAAGGATCGATCCTCAAGAGAACTTTGAGCTGTTTAAACCCAGCGCTTTCTGAATCTTCTTCACTGGACAAAACTGCTACTGGACAAAACTCTAAAGCTGCTTCTCAATCACAATCGTCTACTCAAGCAGCAAAACAAACCAAAAACATTTTGAAAGGTTATTTTAATAAGTTAAAAAGAGAAAAGTAAATATTTTGTATTCAGACGCGTTACCTGTTGACCAAATCACGTGTAACGATCAGAGAAAGTCAGTAAAGCGACAAAGACTTAGAACAAAAAGCATTGCAAACAATGACTCAAGCTCTGAAAATAGTTTAGCTGTATGTGTAGAAGGCTTTTCGAAGAGCTGCAAAGTTGAGCAAGGTAATTTTTAATTAAAGATTTTGACCGTTGAAGAAGCACGCCGACGCCTATAAGTGAAAATTTTTGGCTAAAGTTTAGAATGTGACCTTTTTCTAAAAATGGTCAAAATCAGTTTTTTTAGTTGTGTAACATTGTAAAAAATGCTCAGCATTCATTTTATTGTTGGGAAAGCCAATTTTTCAAAAAAAAAAATTTTGTCGAAAATTGTCAAAAAACGTTATACCATCATTGTTGGTGAAAAATCAATTTTTGGTAATTACTCTAAGTGTTGGTTACCTTTTAGCTTTTCAATGTATTTTGAGATGCACATACAGAAATGTTTATTGGTTAAAGTCTTCTGCTATTTCACTTATGCGGTTCCCATATCGAAATTAAGGGGCTTCCCATTGAATTAGGGTGCCTGCCGAAGGCAGGTATAAAGGGTCAGCCTTGGCCCGAACAATGTACCCCAAAGGGCTTCCTATTGAATTAGGGTGCCTGCCGAAGGCAGGCAGGTAAAAAATTTAACAGTTTGCTTAAGGAATGTTGAAATAAATTTTTTTTTGTGACATTTTTATACAAGAAAAACAGGTATTTAAGGAGCATATAACGTTTTTGACAATTTTCGACAAAATTTTTTTTGAAAATTGGCTTTCCCAACAATAAAAATGAATGCTGAGCATTTTTACAATGTTACACAACTAAAAAAACTGATTTTGACCATTTTTAGAAAAAGGTCACATTCTAAACTCCAGCCAAATTTTTAATGTTCGAATTCCCGAGCACCATCTTTTCTGATGGAGACAAAATAAATTTGAATTTCGATGTTCACTTACCGTATTATCTCTAATAAGCGCCCCCTCTCTAATAAGCGCCCGCTCCCCTCTACTTTGAGGGTGTGTATCTCGGGGCAGAGCAAATATTTTGCAAAGCCATTTTTTGCATTTTCTTAACTCCCACGAGCTCTGCCGATTCCGCTTTTTGGATTTTGGTTGTACACCCGAAAATCTCGAGATCGACCCAAAATTTTTCCGATTTTCGGAGGGTTGAAAAATAAGCGCCCCGGGGCGCTTATTAGAGATAATACGGTAGGCCATTTTGCATGTTTTTTAATCGTCGAAATTCAAATAGATTTTTTTACAAGAAAAAGTGGTGCCCGGAAATTAAAACATTTGAAATAGGACTTATTGACATGGGCATGCCACTTTAAAGGATGTGTGCAAACTATAGACAAAGCTTTTTTAGTGAAAAACCTTTTTTTGTGTAAAAAAGAGCTGGTGCAAAAAGACTTTTTTGTGCAAATTGCACCCAAAAAGCTTTGTTTGCAAGCTATTAATAAAATAGTCTCGTCACAATTAGGGCGATTGAAATTTCCTATTTATAATCATGGTTTTTGAGTCATATTTTGTTGACAACCTGGCTATGCGATGTAAAGAAAACTTGTGACAAATAAAAAATTGGATGTCACATTAATATCATTTTATCTGACTTTCTTTAAAAATGCCTTGAAATAGTAAAAGAAAAGTGATCAATCTTTTTTCTATTGTTTTTTCTTTTCCAACTCAATTTTAAAATAGCTTGAAAAAATTTAGAAAATCTGATATTGATTTTCGTGATCCAACTTTAAGTTCGTTGATAAACTGTCGGGAAGGAGTAGATTGCGCCCATTCAAATTGCGCCACTTCAATTTGCGCCCATTTCAAATTGCGCCCATATAGATTGCGCCCGTTATTCCAATAGATTCCCATGTCAACTGATACGTCCAACATGTGTTTTTGTTTTGCCGTTGAAAGAATCAATAACGGGCGCAATCTATATGGGCGCAATTTGAAATGGGTGCAAATTGAAAAGGCGCAAATCAAAAAGGGGCGCGAATTGAAGTGGCGCAATTTGAATGGGCGCAATCTACTCCTTCCCAAACTGGCAACACCAGGTTGCTAACGAAATATGGATTCAAAAAGACATTTAAAAATGAATTTCTCAAATTGTGTCGAGACTATCTCCTTTTTATCTTGTTCTATCTAAACACGGTTTACTAACGAAAAATTCTTAGTCTTTAATAGTGTTTCCGAAACTGAAGCTCAAGGTCAAAGTAAAACTCAAGGTAAACCTTGAGTTTAGTAAACTCAAGGTCGTTTTTCTCGATTTTTTGTAGGAAAAATGGGTCTGATTTTTTTTCCCTATCCCCTGAAGTAAAGATTTTGCGCTGAAAAAACGTGCTTTTAGGGGATAGAGAAAAAATTCAGGCCCATTTTTCCTACGACCTTGACTTTACTAAACTCAAGGTAAATCTTGAGTTTTACCTTGACCTTGAGCTTCAGTTTCTGGTCTTTAACAAGCACAACGCTTAACTAAAGAAAAATGTTATACACTATAGTTTTGATATGCAAAATATTTTCTAAGACTTTAATTTGATAAAACTAAACTGATTCGTGTAGCTTAGCGCCAAGAAATTGAGAGTAATTATTTGTTAGCAAAAAAAGCTAGAATACTAGAAAACTAATAAAAACGAGTCTTTAGAGGCAAGCAGTATCTTATGACCAACCTAATCTTTTAGAAGAGCCATCAAGTAGACGAGAAATTTTACCGAAGCTGATAAAAATAAAGGCAACTGAAGCTGAACGTAAACTTTCACCGGCTACAAAAAGTCACATCGAATCGTATGCTTTTAGTTTTCACAATTTGCGGCCCTTTTTACATGTTGACAGTCTCTTCGCCTGGACCCTCTGTCGCTTTTTTGCATCATGCTGGTTAAAAAGAACTCTTTTAAGTTTTCTTTGAGATGAAAAAAGAAAATCTACATTAATATTACTTGCTATAGTAAAGCCAGGATGTAGAAATCTACTAATTCAGTCAATTTTCCTAATAAGGAACCCTCCCATTAGCGAACGGCTGAGCCCGGTCTCTTGCGTTCGCGATTGGGAAATGTTTCATTCCGTTTTAACTTCTGCTAGTCCACTTCTTCGCCTAAGTACCAGAAAATAAATTACCAGAGACCAAGGCATAAAACTCTCATGTAAAATAGGTCGGATTTTTTCAATGACTCTTGTTAAACAATCAACCAATTTTTCTAGTAAACAACAAATTGCGGGCAACTATTCCAGCAGTAACGCATTATCAGACTGTGTCATGATTGTTGAAGAGACAGAATTGCATGTTAACAAAAGTGTCAGTCCATAAAAATCATTTGAATTTTGTTTTAACCGCTTAAAAATTATTTAGATTCTCTCTTTTCATTCCGACATGTTTAAGTCAGTTTTTGTGGAAAATAAAACAGCGAGTGAGATGAATGTTAAAAAGGCCAAGCTTAGCACACTGGTGCCACTTTTGGACCTCTTTTACAACAGAATCAATATTACAGGTTTTGTTTCTATTTTTTAAGTTGATTATTATGTAATTTAAATGTTGCAGATGACAATGTGCAAAACTTGATGAAGATGGCTAAGCTAGTACAAGCATCTCAAACTTTGACAAATTGTGAAATTTTCTTGTTGCAATCAAGCACCATGAGTCTAGCCAAAAAACTGTTTCTGGCTCAGGAATATGGATTGCAGCATTTAAGGGTGAGCTTTGAAAAATATAAAAGATTTATTTTTAAAAGTTAAAATTTAGAAGCAATGTATCGATAGATGCGCTGTCACAGATGAGGCAAAGAAACTAATGATTGAGCCAGAATTCAAGTTGCTAAAAGCCGATATTTTTCAAGAAATTTTTACAAAAGTTTTGTAAAATAAGATAAAGTAAATTGTTTTGTATGATAAAACAATAAAGGTTGAAATAAAAAAACACGACACCATTTCTTATTCGCGTACATTTTTATCGATAGTTATCAATCACTAGATTTCATTTTCATTAGTTACCGTAATATCTCTTGGTAGAATATACACTTACCAGAATATACACTTACTGGGGACAGCAGGCGCATATCGGCGCCTATATCGTATTTTGAAATTCAAATATAAATCCACTTTTCACTTTGAAAGGACAAAATCTCAATTTTTTTCACAACAATCTTCAAATCTAATTGCGAAAGGCCCTCCACCATTGAAAGAGCTTTCGAATGAGCATAAACATGCAATTAAAATTATTACACTAAAAAAGTTTTTCCTTGTGACCAAACATGTACTCAAATTGGCGACAGACGTTTCGTGTCCCAAATACTATATAGAGATAAGACCCCATGTGGCCGTATTTTTCAACCCCTCTTTTTGGAAGTGGGGTCTTATTAGAAGGTGGGGCCTTATTGGAAAGTGGGGTCTTATTAGAGATAATACTATAAATAGAAACCCTAGAAACCTCTTCATTAGAATAGCATATATTTTCAACCTTTTAAAATCGGGAAATTGTATTTCGAAAATAGTCATAACTTTAACATCCAACACGGGAAAGGCTGTTTGTACCAAACTATGCGTAACTATGCGTCAAATTTTATGCTGAACGCGATGGCAGAAAAAAAAAATTCGGAAAAGGAGGGATTCGAGTGGGTGAAACAGCTTTTGAAAGTAGCTAACTTTCAACTACTCCTAACCACTTGGAATTTGAGCAAAATATTGGTGGTACTCGCTTAAATTAATGCACCGCCTAGGTCACGGTGTGTCAAAATCGAAAAAGTGCAAATTCGTGGTTTTCCCGTCGAGACAAAAAATGTGTATTTTTGTTTAGTTTAGTTTACTACTTTATATTAGGGTTGGATTCGGTCGGTTAACCGCACCGCTCGGGTAACCGGAAACCGGGTTTTTTGGCAAATAAGCCGAAAACCGGGTTTAGCAAAATAACGGTTTATTTGCAACAAAAATTAACCGAAAATTGAAAATTAACCGACCGAAAAATTTTGAAAAAAGCGGAACCGAAAACCGGCTTTGAAAAAACCGGTTTTTTGAACCGATCGATCCAAAAAAACCCGATCGAATCCAACCGTACTTTATATAACTACATTCGCTAGGCAAGAAGTTAAAAATAACACCAGATTCGTGTTCAGCGTACCCGATTTGCTTATAAAACTGCTCTTAAAGTTTTAAATTGACTGTCAATTTTGAATTCCTTTCAGGGCAAAAAAATATTTGAATTTTAAATTTTGTCTCGAAAAAAATTCAAAATTGACAATCAACTTTAAGTGCAGTTTTCTAAGCAAATGAAGTACGCTGAGCACAGTCATAAAAATAGCTTGCTTTTTGCGAAACAATGAATTAAGTGATCACAGTACTCAGGAAATTAGAAAAATTGCTTGGAATATTACAGAACTTTTGTGCCGCAACAAAATTTTCTTAAGCTTACTGTAGGAGAAACAGTAGAGTCCATGGACATGAAAATGAATGTTTTTGTGTCTATACAAATACTTATTGGTTCTTACCATATTTTTTACTTATATAATATCACCTCACAGCACCTTGTTATAAGCCTGGTACGCATGCTTTTTTATGTATTCAGAGTCATTTTCGAGTGTTTTATGACTTAGGTATGTGTGTATGCGCGCGCATCTAACCGGGGAACCTTCCGAAGTGTTTTTTCAAAAGACTTCATTAAAGAGATTTCTTTTGCAGATTCTTGTAGAGCACCCCGAATTTATATTATAAAGTGCTGCTGATATGTCCAGGTCTTTTGAAAATTTAGGGATAAATGGCCACCCGAAGTTGCCGAAAAATCATGATACAGTCGAGTCTCGTTTAACCGACACTTCGATTATCCGACACCCTCAGTTAACCGACAATTAAAAAAAATTTGGTTGGCAGACAAAGAAATCCCACAAGCCTTACCCTAAATTAACCGCACTCGATTATCCGACACCCTCAGTTAACCGACACTTAAAAAAAATTTGGTTGGCAGACAAAGAAATCCCACAAGCCTTACCCTCGATTGTCCGACACTCGATTATCCGACACCCTCAGTTAACCGACACTTAAAAAAAATTTGGTTGGCAGACAAAGAAATCCCACAAGCCTTACCCTAAATTAACCGACACTCGATTATCCGACACCCTCAGTTAACCGACACTTAAAAAAAATTTGGTTGGCAGACAAAGAAATCCCACAAGCCTTACCTTCGATTAACCGACACTCGATTATCCGACACCCTCAGTTAACCTACACCCCTCGGCGGGTACCTTTCAATGAAACTACCCCTGATAAACCGACACCTTGTATATTTTCGAAATTTTTTCAAACTCCCGCCAAATTTTAAAAATTCCTTTTCAATTTTTCGATCTTTCTCTTGCTTCGCCGTTTTTTAAGAAGATCGCAAATTGAAAGAAAAGCAGAAAAAACTAACATAATTCTTTTCCATTGTTGAATGAATATTATTTGTTTAGAATAAATCTTATTATCTCTCGTATGTCCATAAGAAACTCGATGAACCGATACCCTTGAGATTTTTTAGTCTAAAAGTCTCGCTTATCCGACATCCTCAATTAACCGACACCCAAGGCCGGTCCCGAGAGGTGTCGGTTAATCGAGACTCGACTGTACCGGTAATCATGGTTTGTATTCATAGAGAGAGCAAGAATAAGGCTTTCAATTGGATTGCACATTTTTGTGAAATTTTTTCAAACTTATAAATGTGTTTGTCCTGTGACGAAAAAATACTTGGCATTTTTCTTAAACCTAGTAAATATTACTAAATAATAAAACATCTTTTCTGTATATTTTGCTTTTTTCGTCTTTCGTCCTATTCGTTATGGTCATACCAAAGTCTCTGAAACACCAGATGAACATGATAGTGGCAGTTGATGCTGGTTTTGGAATTGCCAAAAATAATGACTTGCCTTGGCATTTGCCAAAAGAATACGCTCATTTTGTGCGTCAGACTACCAAAACAACAGATCAGAACAAAATTAATGCTGTTATCATGGGTAGGAAATGCTGGGAGAGCATTCCCTCCAAGCATCGCCCACTCAAAAATCGCATCAATGTTGTCTTGAGCAGAACTCTCGAGCCAAAAATAGATCAACAAGTGGTGATTGCTAATGGATTGGATGAGGTTTGACCTAGTTTTGAGTTACAGTCAAACCTCGATAAACCGACACTCCTTGGGAACGGGCCTAAGGTGTCGGTTTATCGAGGTGTCGGTTTAATAAATTAATAAATTTAATTCCAAATTTAATAAATAAATTTAATTCCAGACCAAAGTGTCGGTTTACCGAGGTTTTCAATAAAAGAGATTTTAAATAAATATATAATTGACACTTTTTTTTTTTTAATTGACTAAACTTAAACTAGTTCTTATGAATTCAACAATAAACCTTAAATTGTTTTTTAGCTAAATTTTATTAAAAATAAGCCAATTTTGATAGAAAATTATTTATATTTAGTTCGAAATTGATGGAGGTGTCGGTTTATCGAGGGTGATTTCTTTTGTGCGTGCTGGCTCAAAGCGTCTGTTTATCGAGGTGTCATTTGATTAAAATTTAGTCCAATCCAACCAAATCAGGTTCAGGGTGTCGCTTTATTGGGGTGTCGGTTCATCGAGGTTTGACTGTATTTGTAAATTTAGTTTCAATTTTACACAAACTTATTCAGGCTTTGACTATCCTGACTGAATCTGAGCTGTTCAAAGACCGCCTAGAGACTATTTGGAACATCGGCGGCAAAGACATATACGCTGAAGGCTTGGATCATCCCTGGATGCACAAACTAGTGTTGACTAGAATTGACAAAGACTATGAGTGTGATCTAACTTTTCCGTGTGTGAAATGGGACCAGTTCCAGAAAAACGACGATTTTGTGGGCACAGAAGAAGAAAAATACGAAGAAAAGGGAGTCATCTGGCGGGTCACGTCGTACACAAAGAAAAAATGATATTTTTATTATTTTTTATTTATTTATTCTATTTTTTTACTTTCAAGGACATAAATTTGAAACGGAGTATAATATTTTAAAATTTTCAGCATTTTAACTGATTTTCAGCAGAATATGTTGGCATGGTTGTATTTTTTGTGCATCAGTCAGAATTTACTTTTCACTTAACTATATCACTTACTACCCCAAATTTTCACTTGCCTACATTTTGTTTTCATATTGTTATATTGCAATCCTAAGCTTAAGCATTCCAAATACGTATTAAAACAAAAGAAGTTATTTTTATTTTAAAAAATTTATATTGTCCACCATTTTTGTAAAAAATAAACGAGTTTTTTTTCCTGTTACACATGTTTTTAATTAACTTTATATTCAATTATTTCCGCTTGATTGAACCACGAGTCTACTCAGCTTCTTACGTACTTTTAACACTTTTTTATTCTTCAAAATTGACTGAATAATTGTGATTAAAACAGGTGATGTTCCCGTTTAATACTCCTTACACCTATTTGCTGCATTGGGCATTGGTGTGTGCCGTAGCTCCATGGCTCTACAGCTACTTCAACGAACAGCATCGACAAAATTCGATGACGGTGGAGCAGGCCATGCTCAAGGCTTGGGAGCGTGTGATCACTCAGCCGACTATTCGCTTTCGCAAAATTATAGTCGGGTAGGTCGACTTTTCGGCTAATTTTAAAATCTTCTGATTAAAAAAAAACATTTTAAGTATAAACTGTAATGTGGATGTGATCGTATCTGGCATTGATTTGGTCAGCAGATTGAATGTGTCTTCGGAAGCTATTGGAGACAAAGAAGTGCTTAATGGACTGGATGATCTCTACGAAGTTTTCGCACATTTCTTTTCCAAAGGAGCGCCTGCAGAGCGGTAGTTAAAAAAAAATTCATACAAGATTGACGACAAACATTGTGTTCAGCTACATGGCCGATGAAGCGTCGTTTGAAAAACTGGTGTCTTTGACAGAAGGAAACCAGCTTCGTGTTCAAGTAATTTTTTTTGAACATTCGAGCCACGATAATTCGGCACCTAGCATGTTTCACGCTTTTTATAATCTGCTAGGACCAGTCCGAAAGAAAAACATATTAATGTTATCACTGGCTAAATTTTCATCCTTAAAAATTCGGTATTCTACCATTTTGGTCACCCATAATTCTGGATACGCTAGGTTTATTAACCGGTGTCGCCAAATTATCGTCGTTTAACTGTATACAGTCAAACCTCGTTTATACGGCACCCACAAAAGTTCGTTCCCGCCTTGGGTCCGACACTTTCTTTAGCTCAATTTTCGAAGTCTTTTGCTAAATGTGATTCGTCAGTCTAGTCCGAAATATTGCAAGGATTCTGATTTTGCCATTCGTTTTTTCAAAATCTTTAAATTTCGCCATAAAGACCCGCGGACCTCGGTTATCCGTCACCCCTTTTTGAAAATCAGGTGCCGGATACCCGACGTCCGCAGGTCTTTATGACGAAATTTAAAAATTTTGAAAAAACGAATGGCAAAGTCAGAATCCTTGCAATATTTCGGACTAGACTGGCGAATCACATTTAGCAAAAGACTTCGAAAATTGAGCTAAAGAAAGTGTCGGACCCAAGGCGGGAACGATCTTTTGGGGGTGCCGTATAAACGAGGTTTGACTGTACTGTTTTTAGATAAATAAAATACTTGAGCAATTATAGCATTCTATTGGAGGCAACGCTGCACTTATGGCTCAAAAAATCGCTTCTTCTTTTCCAGCTGCAACTGTATGTTAAAAGTTTTTGTGAACTTTTTAAAAATCAACTGTTTTAAGGCTTTTCTTGTGGGACCAATTGGGCCAAGAAGTCAAGCCTTACTACATCCATCTATAGTTCGAAACAATTCTACTAGAATAGTGCAAGATGAAATGCATTTGGTTATGGAGTATAAACAAGGCGAGATTATGGGTGAGTATGTGGCTCCAGCTTCATCTCGATTCATCACTTCTCACGATCAATATAGGTAATAGTGGCGAAAAAAGTATTTAATTTTGAACTATTGAATTTCAGTGGCAGTTCGGTTGTGATTGAAATGTTTTTCAAGGCTATTGGTCAGTTTCGTCCAGATCTCATTATTTTCTCTGGTGTCCACTTATTGGAGGCGCAGGTTTTTAAATTATTTTTTGTGAAAAAATAAATATTTTTAAAATTTTTAAAGAAGCAAGAAGTTCGACTAGAAAAGTTGCGCCTGATCAAAAGGTCTATCCAGCAGATCAACCCTCTAATGCCTGTGCACTTACAGTTAGGTAGTATGGGAGATGCTTCTCACGTCCATGATGTGCTTCACAGAGTATGCAAAAGCTAGAACTTATGTCCATTTGTTGTAAAAGTGCATTGTTTTTAGATTATTCCATATGTCGATTCGTTGAGTATTAATGAACAAGAGTTAGCCTTCCTGTCCAAAGTGGGCAATGGACCATACACTGAGCAGTACCCTGTTCGAGTACTTCATGCTTACAAGGTATCAGTTTCAAAAATCTATAAATCTACCTATCTCCTTCAAAATCAAGTTCTTAGCATTGCGTTTTGGACCCATTTTGTGTAGACCACTCTCAGCCAAGTTACATCGTAGTTTCAGGCTAATTAGATAAGTTACAAAATAGGTAGTGACAATCTTTAGAGCAGTGTTAACATCTGTGGGGGCCTATGGCGAGGAGATATTCCGCTAGGGCTAATGTGATAGATGTGATAGATTATTTAATAAGATGCAAAATTCAAAAAAAAATTGTTACACGAGGGTCTATGGACCGCGTTTCTGCTCCAAAATGACCAAAGAGTATTTATTCTCTAAGCCAAAAGAGGCAAAGGCGAGCCGAAACGCGAGTCACTTTTTTTATAAGCAGAAAGAGGAGTCACGTTTTTGCCAAATTATGGTCTGGGACATTGGCCCTACTGGAATATCTCGTCGCCACAGGTTCCCGTTCCCGTATTAAAGAAGTGGTCAAGAACAACTTTAAATTAGGAGGTGGGGGAGGCGATAATTAGAAGTTTAACGGCACAAAAAATCTTAAAATAACAATTTTTAAAAATAAAAAAAACAAAAATCAAAGGTTGTCGAAATGCTGCATTGGTTGCTGACTACATACGGACACAATAAATCAAATGTCGAGTCGAGAAACTACAACTACCGACTGCAGAGAATCCACTTCCATTGCCTCACCTACCACATCATGGTTAATTTTAACTATCTTAAATTAATCTTAAGTAAATAAAGCTTCAGGTTAACAAAGGCACAGACTGGACCAATTTAGCAGCTGGTCTAGCTGCAGGAGCTCGTCTAGCTGGACGACAGGCTTGCAACATGGCACACGATAGAACAGACTTTGACATGGTTGAGATCAGATCCAGCAGCACTGTTTTATTGGACAAAAAGATTGACAAAGTCTACCAGTTCAACGCTCACAAGTAAATTTTACCGACTTTTTTATACAACCGAAAAGTTCTTTAAAGGACCATGCTCGCGGTGGTCTGGTGGGTCGCCGCCAATTCAAAATTTTTTCCTAATCGTTGGATTTCTGTACGGATTTTTAAAATAGTTTCTAACAAAACAAGGCCTAGTATTTAATTTTAGGTGTAGTTTTGTTAGAAACCAAGTTAAAAATCCGTACACAAGATCAATGATTAGGAAAAATTTTTTAATAGGCGGGGACCCACCAGACCACCGCCAGCACGGTCCTTTAATAATACTTCAATGTTTAAGCCCTCTGGCTTCATGGATGCGCGATGAGCTGATTTTCATCTATACCCCTGTACTAGTCTGTAAATTCCCGCAAAGAACTGTTGGTGTGGATGACGCCATTTCTGCAACTGCTTTGCTCTACTCTCAGTTCTACAAAATGGAGAAAGTTCATTGGCCAATATAGATAGTAAAAGTATGGCTATAGTGAAGAATAGGGTTCCAAAAATCAGCTTGGTCCCCCCTCTCGTTTTTCGTAAAAACTAGTTTGGTCCTATAAATTTTAATAAAAAACAGCTTGGTCCCCCCTCTTGTTTTTTCGTAAAAACTAGTTTGGTCCTATAAATTTTAATAAAAAACAGCTTGGTCCCCCCTGTTGTTTTTACAAATAAAACAACATGGGGGACCAAGCTGATTTTTGGAACCCTATTCTTCACTAGCGCCTAAAAGTACTGCTAAAATATCGCCTCAGTAATTTTTTTAGTGAAAGGATGCGATGAAAATTATGTCGTGTTTCTTGCAGCCATAACTTTTTATGATTTTTTAAATCAAAATTTTTGAAAAAATATCAGCTTTGCCAGAAAATAACCTACTTAAAACAATGTTGTGTTCTGTCATAATTTCTGATCCAAAATCACAATTTATTTTTGTTCATCCTCCGACTAATTTTTCGTTCCAGTAAATTGGGCAAAAAAAGAGGAAACAAGATAAAAAAATGATCGTAACAACGCATAACAGAAACTTTTTTTTTCAAATTTTTCAAGAAACACCGTAAACATTTTAAAGCGTCCTATAAACCTGAGTACAATAAAGCAGACTTTAGTTTACATAAGATATTTGCGGGTTAAATATGTTTGTCTAGCCTTTATTGTAGTACAGGGTGGCCCAAGAAATTCCCCTGATTTAAAAAGCTCATATCTTTTTGTAGGAGCCACATTTTAAAATTCTATTTTTGCAGATAGTCTTAGAATCCTGTAGGATTCATTATTCTGCTAAATTCACGAAAAAAATGTTTGACCAAATTTGCCTTGGTCCCCCCTGTTGTCAGAAAATACCGATTTTTACACTTTTCGGACTATTTTCTGGACAACAGGGGGGACCAAGGCAAATTTGGTCAAAAAAATTTTTTCGTGAATTTAGCAGAATAATGAATCCTACAGGATTCTAAGGCTATCGGTAAAAACACAATTTGGTTCTTTTTGGTTATCGGGACCCCCCTCCGTAATTGTTTTCAAACGCAACAAGTGATCTTGGCAGATCACGGAATTTCATTTCATAAAAATAAATAACATAAACATAGGCCTATAGAAATAAACAGCAGAAAAGCAGAGCTGTATGATGTACAAAAACTCGCAAAAATTCGAAAATGATGGGGTCCCGATAACCAAAAAGAACCCAGAATTTTAAAATGTGGCTCCTACAAAAAGATATGAGCTTTTTAAATCAGGGGAATTTCTTGGGCCACCCTGTAGATACCATGGCATTTGTTTTTTTTCATATTGCATTTTGTATCTTTTCTATCTTATCAAAGTAGTCATTTAAATTAGTATAAAATAGTCACACATTTAAGTAATTGCTTCGTTGTAGGTTTAACTGTGAAGTTTACTGCGTAAACTTTTTTTAAAAATAAAGTTTTTTTTAGCTGTTAGCCTAATATAGAATTTTACATTTTATAAATACTAATACTTAATTACTTTATGTAAACATTACGAACAGTGAAATTATAGAGTTGATCAGTTTAGAAAAGTTATGAAATCTTTGCTATCTTGTCTTTTGCTACCCCAGTCTTTTACAAGAACTGGGATAAGATGCGTCAGAAAAGCAGTGCGTCCTTCGCGATTGCAAGGAAACCTCTTTCCAGAACATGAGCATGATAGTCATGGCCAATTTAAGACAGATTTCTCCGAATGCGCTCCTGAGCTTGCTAGTAATGTAGGTAAACTTATAAATTTTAGTTTTCAATATTTTCATTTATGGCACTTAGGCGCAGATGAAAAAAGCAGGTCACACGGAAAATAAGACATCTACAGCAAACTTTAATGAAAAGAAGCCGTTTTTTTCCAAAGTAGTTGATGAAAAATTAAATATAACTATAATTTTAATTTTTTTTATTAACAGAATCAACCACAACCTTCTTCTGAAACTTTTATGGTAATCCAAGAAAAAGCCTTTTTGAAAACTCAAGAGAAGATTACTACTCTAGCCAAGAACAAAAAGAAAGAGAAACTACCCAAGTCCATGACTAAAGCCCTGAAATTCGATCACATCCCTATTGCTGAGCAGGTTGTTGTGATGTTTCCAGGCCAAGGCGCTCAACATTTGAGAATGGGCGAAAAGGTGACTTTATTTGTCAAAATATGCTTTATTTTAAAAATTCTCAACAAGAGCCCTGATTCAACAGGCTTAAAAGAGAGCAGATATACATAGGCCCTCAGGAAAAGGAGGGTGGGGTGGCGGCGTAGTGTAATGGTAGCACATCAGCCCGGAAAACTGAAAGCTGCAGGTTCTATTTCCGCCGCCACCATATTGCCTCTTCCTTCCTAAACTTTTCTCAGGAGACCAAGACAAAAAACCCCGAGTATCTGAGAGAGAAAAATTTTTATTGGTCATATTAAGGTCGTTTAAGATTGATCTTTTAAAGTGCATGAAAAGATCGGCAGTTATGCATGACAATCAAGGTGTGACTAAAAAAATTTAGGTAATAGATAATCCCTCTAGTGCTGCATTATTCGAAGAAGCTAGTGAATTTCTGCAATACAATTTGCTTGACATCTGCCGAAAAGGACCTAAAAGCACACTAGACCAGACCATCTATTGTCAAATGGCAGTCTTCGTCTCATCTATGGCTGCTATCGAAAAGTTGAAAGCTGAACAACCAGGTTTGGCGGACAGAATAACAGATGCGGCCGGTTTTAGCGTTGGAGAGTATTGTGCGCTTACTTTAAGTGGAGCTATTTCTTTTCAAGATGGTTAGTTGGTCTAAACTTTAAACGGCTAAATAATTGTTTAAATTTTGATTGCAGCTCTAAAAGTCATCAAAGTGAGAGCAGAAGCAATGCATGAGTGCAGTCAAAAAGTCTCGTCTGGAATGATGACTGTGAGAACAACTTCTTTGTCCAAACTAGATCAGGCTATGTTTGAAGCCAGGAAAGAAGCTAAGTAATAACTCTGGTTATTTATTCTCTAAACTGCAAAATTTTTAATTTTCAAAAACGTAGCTGCAAGATTTCTGAAAAAAGGTTTTGATAATATTTGCAAAAAGTCCATTATGGCTCGTTCAGTAACTCGCAGTTGGATTCGCAGTTGGAGTGTTTGTGATGCGGAGGACCAGGCTGTTTTCTGCTAGAAATAGCTTGGGGCACCCAGATAAGTCTCGAAAAATTGTGGAAATTTTTTATAATCACTTACCGTATATTTTTTTTTAAATTCACATGAGGAGTTATTTTTCGACTTCCAAAAATTGAAAAATTTTGAGGTCCATTTTGAGATTTTCGGGTGCTCGACTAAAATCTAAAGAGTAGAATTAATAAGAAAATGCGAAAAAATTGCAATTTTTTCGGCTAAAGTGCATTTCACGACCCCAGCCTAGAATCGCCGGAAATCATGTTATTTCAACGTTATAGTACACAAAACGTACTTAAAACATGTTTTTAGGATTGGGAAGACCATTTTTCGTAAAAAAAATTTTTTAGCAAAAAATTTTTTTTTGCCTTGGGGGACCAAGGTAAAGGGTTTTTTTGAAGGGTACCTGGATGCCCATATTTATTGACTTTTTACTTTGTTTTTCTCACTGAAACTGGGCAAAAACAGTCTCTTTATGCATTTTTGATCAAGAGTCTTAAACAATAGTAATGTATAAAAAGTAATAGTATACACAAAAAAAGATTTGAACATAGTTTTGATAACTGCGGCCTACCGCATAAAAAAAACTCTGGTATGCATACATTTTTTATGCATCCAGAGTCACTTTCGAGTGATTTGCGTCTTAAGTATGTGGGTGTGCGAATCTCACTTACCTTAGACATTTATCCGACATAATTCCGAGCAAGACTCTGTTTTTGAGACTGTTTTTGACCAGTTTCAGTGAGAAAAATAAAGTAAAAAGTCAATAAATATGGGCATCCAAGTACCCTTCAAAAAAACCCCTTACCTTGGTCCCCCAAGGCAAAAAAATTTTTTTGTTCAAAAATTTTTTTTACGAAAAATGGTCTTCCCAATCCTAAAAACATGTTTTAAGTACGTTTTTTGTATTAAAACGTTGAAATAACATGATTTCCGGCGATTCTAGGCTGGGGTCGTAAAATGCACTCCGGCCTTTCTTTCTCTGATCTGAGATATGAGGTCCTTATGGTGGGGAGTTATTAGAGAGGGGGGATTTAATAAAAGAATATCTCTATATAGTATTTGGACTGGTGTCCGTCCTACTTTTTTAACTTCAAAAGCTCATAACTTTTTTGTTGCTCAGTCATATCAAGTCCAGTTTTCTTTCTGCAATGCGCCTACGTCTCCTCTTTCGAATGAGTATAAACATTCTATATAAATTATAGCTCGATTTCGAGATCTCGCGCATAATATGAAGATGATTAGGAAAATTTGTTAGATGAAATTGCCCTAACATTGGAAAAATTGTTCCACATCTTTTCAAATTTGCGACATTTTTTGGCGCACAGTAGAAGGAGAGCTTTCTTGCGCTTTGGGACTAAAGAGGGTAATGTATCAGCTGAGTTGCCGGATAAGGGTGCTTTTCCGAAGAGAGCTATTACCGACGTGTGCAAAGTCAAGCATTGGATTAGCGAGGTTGGCGAATAAGAGGTGGTGGTTGTCTTTTTAGAGAAGTTTAAGTGTAGTATATTTTTTGAGTCTCATGATAAATGACATTTTTTCATAATTGACGCCTGTAAGGCGCCACTCCACCTTGTATATGGTAATTAAACGGATTTTAAATGGTTAATAGGAAAGCATGAACATGATGTTTTTACCTTCAAGACGTTAAGTTTTCAGAGAAAAATATGAATGGGCAATATGCGATGTGGCCAATTACTTGTACTGTGGTGTTAAGGTTTTGGGCGGCACTAATATTTGTTTGGACTACCTAGAAAACCATGCTAACAGACTACAATATCAGGTTTTTATAATCTTTTTATAGTTGTATACGTATTCACAAAGTCAGGTAATCAAACGATTGCCTGTGAGTGGAGCCTTTCACACATGCCTAATGCTACCAGCTCAACAAAAAGTAGAAGAAGTTCTTGAGAATGTTGTTATTAACCTTCCTAAAATCAATATCTACTCCAACTTTTCTGGAAAATTATATCCTCAAAATGAGGCGAAAATTCGCAACTACCTAGTAAAACAAATAAGTAATCCAGTCAAATGGGAACAAATAGTCCAGTTGCTGTTTAGAAAACACCAGGTTAGCTTTTGGTTAACCAACAGGTTTCAGATTAAAAATTTTTATTTTTAAGGACTATGTATTTCCTTCCTACTTCGAAGTTGGTCCTGGACGTCAATTAGGCGCAATTTTTAGCCAAGTTAGCACAAAGGCGTACGAAAATTATGTGCATTATCCTTGTTGATTTTTCACTTTTTAAAGAATGTTTTGAAATAAATTGTTATGAATTTTTGGTAGGAATGACAAAATTGACAAGAAAACTTCAAGAAATTTAAAATTGTTTAAAAAATCTTGTCATTCTCTCAATTTCAAAGCCATCAAAACATATGGACCTTTTAAATCAGGGCAAGGGGTATCATGTTTTTTTAGTCAAAATTTCAGAATTTAAATTGGCGCCTTTTGAATTTTTTAAGGGAATAAGGTCTGTATTGGGAGCTCCCATGGCTGAAAAGAGGGGATAATGCACTTGGGGCATTATCCCCTGAAGTGCATGAGAAGTAGCTTCAGGGTAGTTGCTGTTGGAGCCAGGGACGCCTGGTTTGGTCTGACCATGAAGATGAAGACATGTGCAGGTTGATCCACTGGGCGCGGTGGGGACGGCATGTTCGGAGGCGGACGGCGCGGCTCGGTTACCTCGTAGGTGGCTAGCCCTCCGGAGGGAAAGGGAATAATAGGGGCCACTTTTATGGCAAAATGAGGAAAAATTGGGTCATTGTATTTTTCGAAAAAAATTCAAAAGGCGCCAATTTAAATTATGAAATTTTGACTAAAAAAACATGATACCCCTGATACCCCTTGCCCTGATTTAAAACGTCCATATGATTTCGTTTAGACAAGATATCGAAATTCCGTATTTACAGATAGCATTGGAATCTTGTAGCATTCATTATTTTGCTAAATTCACGAAAAACCCATGTAGTCCAAATTTACCGCTTTTTACAGTTTTTGTTGTTATAATTAACTTTTTATCATGTTGATGATTTTTAGACCATTTTAAAATGATACAAGATTCCAAGGCTCTCTGTAAATACATAATTTTGTCGTGTCAGATTTAATCGTGTCAGAACAAAAAAATATGACCGTTTGAAATCAGGGAAATTCGGTGCCGCATCAAGTTTTTTTTTTAAATTATTATTAAAAGACCATGCCCGTCGCCGGCAATGAGAATTTCACACGTTTGAATGCGCGCGGGACACTCTTTTTATTCGAAAATATTGAGGACTATTATTGAGTTCATAACATTTAAATTGTCAAAAAAACATAGCCGGCACTGGGAGTACAAACTTCAGTACAAACTTTGACCGGCCACTAATGCTTTACCACTGCACTACTAACTAACTTGTTGTACTCATTTTAGGCTAATTAGTTTCATTACACAAAGGCCCTCATCAGACTCCCGCGAGACAAAAGTCGCGAAACAAATTTCAAATGGTCTGTAAGAGGAGTTTTTAAATCGACTTTGAGACATTTTATACTCAAAATGATCAGCAAAATTTGGGGCCATTTGGCATTATAAGTTTCTAAAAAGTTTCCTTGTAGGTAATATCCTTAGGGCCATACCTGCACGATTGCCGACGCCAGGAAAAATTTACCATTTCGCGCCCAACGCCCTTTTCCTACCGTACACTTATTTTTTAAATAGTTTTGACATTTTTAAATTTTAAACTATGTTTTTTTGTATTTTCCGCATCTAACTTAGATAATGGCGGCAATAAAGAAAAGAATATAACATCAATCACATATGATACACTCCGGCGCAGCTACTTTTCGGGCGCCGGGGTCAGGAGGGCGCGGACACCGACGCTGGCGCCAATTTTTAGAAAATCCAGCGCCAATTTTCGGGATGCCCAGCGCTCGATACGGCCCCCCAGCACCGATTGTGGAGAGTTGAGTCGGTCTAGCGAAAATCTTGTTTTTCACATTATACACCAAAAAAATTTAAAAATAAAAAGAAAGTGGCCAAAAATCTTGGGACACCCTGCAGTATGTACGAATTATTAAAACTAAATTTCGTTCTGCCGCCAAACATTAAGCTACAAATATAAGCACAAAAGCAATTCGAAAATATTATTTTATTAAGAAACAAGCAGCTGTGATTGACTGAAATAAGTTATGTGTTTGTGTAGGTCATCTCTTTTTCCTGGCTCTCCATGTTACAGCTGCCGTTTTTTTTTGTAAAATACAAGCAAGCATTTTGGTGTTTTGTCTGTTTTTAGGATTTGTTCATAGCAGTTTTCACAAACAAAAACTACTGCTATTTTTGTTTTTAAAAGACAATGAACGTAAGCTATTTTAGAAATTGCTAAATTTTGTCACACATCCCCAGTTAATTTTCATTTTGACCTGATACATAAAAATAGGGACATTTAAAGAATTTTTGACCCTATCGGAGTATACACTCCCCCCCCCCAAATGAAATTTTTTTAAAAGTGTTTCCAAACACCTATATCAACCTAAATCACCTCAGAAGTTCGAAAAAGACATTATTTTTGTGTTCTGGTCAATAAAAATTGAGTTTTGGGCATTTTGAAATTTCGACCATTTGGCTGTTTTACCATGTTTTGGTCACTGAGCTGGGCAAAAAGCCTCTAAATGCATTTTTGATCAAGAGTCTTGCTCGGAATTATGTCTGAGGTAAGTGAGTGCGCGCATTCTAACCATCCAGCCTGCAAGCCTCTTCAAGCAGGGGGCTTGATTGCTTGGGGTTGAGATGTGCACACCCACATACCTTAGACGCAAATCACTCGAAAGTGACTCTGGATGCCTAAAAAATGTATGCATACCAGAGTTTTTATGCGGTAGGCCCCAGCTAACAAAACTATGTTCAAATTCCATCTTTTGGGGTCAAGGCTCAACATCTGATTTACTAAGTTATAATAAACAGAAATCAACTAAAAATACCAAAATTCAAGATTTAAAAAAAATCGACTTTTTATAGAGAAAAGTAGGTGAAAACACCTTTTTTATCGTGTTCAGCGTGTAGGAAATGCTTAAAAATGGCTAAACTGGTGTTTTGAAAAAGTTCAAAAAAAATTTCACATGGGGGGGGGATATTCCGGTAGCGCCAAATTTTTAAGTGGAAAAAGTGTGTTTTGTACGTTACAGGATTAAATAATGTGAAGAAGGCGAGGGTTGGAAGTGGGTGTAAATAACAATTGAGTGGGCGCGCTAAATCAAAACTTAGTGGGGGTGTATGTATGTAGCTCTTGAGTTGCACTACAACATAGTGCTGACGCAGCGTTAAACGCCCAACTGAACTTTTAATCAGTTAAACTGATATAACAAGTTAACGTGGACACTTCATTTTAGTACTTTTGATTGCGTAAAATCAGTATGCAGTTTTTTTCTGCACAGGCATTTGTCATGAAAGTTGACAGATTGTTATTTTCATCACTACCGGTCAGCCTGCTTTCAGATCTGCTTGAAAATATTTTAGCACCATGTGCAGCACAGCCCGAGTTTCACAAAAATTTTATGAATGATTTTGTGCCTAAGCGTTGAGATATGGCCTTCACAAAATGAATAAAATGACCAAAACTATTTTTCCAACTTTCGGTTTCACGTTTTAAAGTGAATTAATTTTTGTGAAGGCCATATCTCAACGCTTAGACTTTTCAAAATTATTTCGTAAAATATTTTTTGTAGCTCTTGAGCTGCGCTACAACATGACGCTAAAATATTTTCAAAGCAATAAATCTTGAAACAAAATTTTGACCAGTTAAAGTGATGAAAATAACTAAAATCCCTCGTCAACTTTTTAAAATGACCTTACAGGTGCTTCAAGCCAAATAATGCCTGTTCTAGTATATTCCGAATTAACTTTATACACCATTTGAAAGAGGAAGAAAAAGGCTACAGAAACATATGTTTGGATTGATTTTGCAATCAAAAAAGTATTACTAAAAATGAGTTAGAAAAGTGTCCACGAACTTTCGGACCACCCGGTAAACGTCTCGAAATGACCTGTCTGGTGTTTGGAGCAAAATAATGACTATTCCAAAATATTTTTCTGATAATCTTTATATACCATATGTTAGAGAATAAACAGAGCTACAAAACCTGCATTTCGAAAATTTCGTGTAGAAAATTTTTTATTTTTAATAATTATTTCAAATGTCGCAACCAACTTTTTGGACACTCGTTAATTTAAGAAGGTACTAATAAATAGGAAAATCAATTTTACAGTATTTAATGCTTATTTTTTTTGAAATTCTATCTTTTGTATCTTTTTGATATATTTACACTTGCGTGCATGAGCTATTACAAAAGAGCACACCAGTGCAATACAGTAAAAAGTAACTATACCACTGCTATTTTTCTCTTGAAATGTTTTCATAAGCGTTATACAGTCAAACCTCGATATAACGTACCCCCGATATAATGTACGCCTTGATATAAAGTACCCCTTGAGACCATTTGGTTGGATTTACTTCAAATTACAATAAGTTCACCCCAGCTATAACGTACCCTTGATATAACGTACCCTCGATATAACGTACCCCTTGCAGATAACACTGGCCTTTACGTTACCCTAGCTATAACGTACCCTTGAAAAATAGTGTGGTACATTTACCAATTTCATACAGTTTTTGCCCTTTTTCTGCTTCTGCAATGCTTTCTGTAGTCATTAAATGTTTCCCTTTTAGTTTTGATGAGTACTCCAAAGCCGAAACGTCAAAAGGTTTTTTCTCCGCTAGCCATTGATTGTCGTTTGCGGAATTGTTATTGTTAAGCTTATAAATAAAATCACTTGAATATTTTACAAACCCTTGATATAACGTACACCTGTCATCTATTTGGTTTCTGCCCTTGATTTAACGTACCCTCGATATAACGTACCCTCGATATAACGTACCCCTTTACCCGTCCCCCAGGGGGTACGTTATATCGAGGTTTGACTGTACCTGATTTCACAAAAGTTTTCGATCTAGTTCTTAAAAGTATTCCAAAACCATTAATACCAAGTGATGACAGAGATTTTTTTTTGAAAAGTATGCTGGTCCTGCTCTTTTTGTATTATAACGCACTGGTATGCTTCTTTGAAGCGATAAGCTGTTTTATTTTATCACACAATTTAAAAAAAGTAAAATTACTCAAAATCTATAGAAAATCTAAAAAGAATGGAAGACCAGGAAATGAGCTTAGAAGGACCGACTAATGATTTTGCTAATTTCTTCAGGTAGTGCCGTTTGATCGCAAAAAAACTTTAAAAAATGTATCTTTTTAGAGGTGAACTAATATTTGAGATGGACAAGGAATTGCTAAACTACAACCAGAAGAGACAGCAAACTGTTCAAAAGGCTGAAACCAAGGCGGTGTTGGAGGTGGACTTTTAATGAGAAAAAATTATTACTTTCTAATATTTAAGGATGTTGAGCAGTCAGACTTTTCGAAAATTGAAACTCCACCGTTACTAACTAATCGGCACTCGAATTTGGCAAGGGAAGACAATGCGGAGGTACAGTTATGTTTCAGATGAAGATACTGCAATTAATATATTTTTGACCACAGACAATTTTTGTCGCTACTTGGATATACCCCCTAATTTTTTAAAGTGTTTCCAAACACCCTATATCGACTCAAAATCGCCTCAGGAGCTCGAAAAAGGCATTATCTTTGAGTTCTAGTCAATAAAAAATTGAGTTTTGGGGCCACCTAAAAGTACCCTTTTTGACCATTTTTAAGGAATTTAGGGCTGTATTGGGGTGGAAAGGAACCGAACAGGGGCCTATTTTGTACAAAAAAAGGTGTTGAACATAGTTTTGTTGACTGGGGACTACTGCATATAGAAATCCTGGTATGCATGCTTTTTCATGCATCCAGAGTCACTTTCGAGTGATTTGCGTCTATGTATGTGGGTGGCATCTCAACTCAAAGATTTTGAGTCGATATAGGTGTTTGGAAACACT